>RJWH01008435.1:0-30473 GCA_004363575.1 Solenodon paradoxus
GGGCCAGGTGGCGCAGCAGGAAGGACGTGGGGGTGCCAGGCCCTCAGCTTACTCGCCCTCAGGTCCTGGCTCGTCCTGCAGACGAGGTGAAGTAGGTTAGCAAACTGAAGAGGGAAAGGATTCGTTTGCTGACTTGAAGTTTTTGTCCTTCTGCTCTAAAACCTCACGATCCTAGAAAGCTGCAACAGCAGCAGCCTCCAAAGGCCCAGCCAGCCGCCCGCGGGAGGGCAGTGAAGAGGCCGCCCGGGCCGCTCCAGGCGCGAGCACCTGGCCGGAGGGCGCACCTGCCGGGGCGCAGTGCTGCAGCCGCCGGTGCCCAGCGGGAAGGCGGTTCGGCGGTACAGGGCTGCAGGCGGCGAGGGGGAGCTTCTCGGGGGCACAACACACCCCTGAGCCTGCGCCGAGTCCACGTCTTGTGGGGCCGTCTCCAAAGCCGGGTCAGGGCAGCTGTGTGACAAAGCCCCAGTTCCCAAGCCACATCCATCTTCTGCTGACCCCAGGAAGACGGTGTGTCTTGAGGTTGCTGCAGGCCGACAGCGGGCCTGAGCTGGGGGATCAGTGGCCCCCAGGAGGCGTCATTAGGCCCCACTGGCTGCTCCTGCTGATAAGGGGTCCTCCCTGTCGCTCATTCCTGGGGACAGCCCTGCTGGGACCTGGGCAAGGCCCCTGCCCCTGGGGAGGACCAGGAGGCGCGGAACTGGCGGCCAGGTTGCCGACCGGCCCCTCCAGCCCCTGCAGACCAGCCTGGACCCCGTTCTGGGGCTCCGCGCCAGGGGTGGGAGCGTGTCCTCGGCGGAGTGTCCCATCAGATGGTCATCGCTGGGAATCGCTACTGTTCTGCCACCCTGGGGCCAGCGCTGCCCCTCCTGCAGGTCTCACCACTGCTGCCCGTGCAGACCAGAGAGAACGTGGGTAACGCTCCCTGGACGCGCCCACACGCAGGCTCCTTTATCCTGAGAGAGGCGCGAAGGGCACAGCAGGGCTGTTTATTTCCCGTCCACAAACTCTCCCAGCAGCTCCCGGGGCCAGCATGGGCCGTGGAGCGGAGCAGACAGGCCGGCGGGCACACTCCCAGGTGTCCCACCACCGAGCAGCCACGGGCCCGGCTGTCACTCGCTCCCACCCTGCAGGCTCTGACTTAGCCGCAGCACTGAGCCCTGGGGTCAGTATTTTAAGGCCCACAGGGCATGCTGGTCGCTGTGCTCCGATGCCGCAAGAAGCCCGGGACGGGGCCTGGGCTCCGGCTCCAGCAGCCCCACGGGCAGCGGGGCCAGGCCGAGGGGCTGCTGAGCTCCAGGGGTGACGGCCAGCAGCCCGCGCCCGCCTCCCAGAGCCGTCACATGTGGCAGGCCCTCGGTGTCCCGGTGTCCCCGTGTGCACTGTGGGGACTCGGGAGGAGGAGGAGGACGAGGGGCTGTGCTTGGCACTGGAGCAGCGACAGCTTGGGAGGCCCTCCCGTCTCGGGGGCTGGTTCTGGCCGCACCCGAGAAGGGTGCATGAGACAGGCCTGGTCTGGGCTGCCCCAGGAGCCCAGGGCTCGGGCCTCACACATCCCGGCCGTCCCGGCGCACAGCAGCGTTGGCGGATGCCCAGCCACATCAGTGGCCACACTGTCCTGCAGGGACACCTCCATTCCTGCTGCTCCGAGGCCTGGGGACACACCTGGAGGGTGGTGAGCTGGAGGCACGCGAGGGGCAGGCCTTTCGGACCGCCAAGCCCACCCCTCATCGCCCCCGCTCTGCACCATGGACCTTGGCTTTGTGCATCCAGGACAGATCGGAAGAGCAGGTGGGACACCACCTCGACAGAGGGCGCGCACAGGGCCGCGACGGGCTGGCCGTGGAAGGAGGATGTCACCCAGCGCATCATCGAAGGTGCAGGGTGGACCCGCCATCAAACATCGAGGGTCAGCGGGCAGACCCAGCAGAGGGCACGGGACAGCGCCAGGCGGGCACAGGAGGGGCTGGGGCTCAGGAGACTGGTGAGCGGCCTCAGTTCAGTTAGAGGCTGCAAACCCTCTCGCTGGGTTTGGTCGTGGACGAGACCAAACGCTCTGTGCGCCTGAGTGGGAAGTGTCCTCGACCACGTGGGGACTGGGAGGGTCTGTCCCGCCCGGGGCCGTGGGGCTCGTCCCTGGGGATAGTGGATGCTGGCCCCTGAGGTGGTGGGACCCCTGCCCAGCGAGGTCCCTGGGGCAGCCCCGGGACCAGCGGGGCCAGTGACAGTGGACCAAATGGGACAAAGAAGGGACAGCTTGATGCTCTCCTAGCCTCAGGCCAGCGGCTCCCTGTCCTCCCTTCTGGACACTCTCCCTGTATCCCCACTGTCCCCTGCGAGAATGACAGTCCCCTCAGGTCCCAGGCCTGGGACCCCCTGTCCTCTCCGCCCCTTTCCCGTGGCTCAGGGCCTGGGTGCAGGGACGGCGTAGGTGGGGTCACACACCGCCCGCTCCTGTCTGGTATCAGACGTGGGGCCAGGCTCCAGTGGGGAGTGGTAGGGTGCTGACCGTCCCTGGGCCTGCGCAGGAGCACCGTGAGGGGGTCAGCGTGCAGGGTCCTGTCTGCTGACAGTCACTGTGGATGGAGGTGGGTGGAGGGAAGGGCTGGTGAGCGGGTGGGGCGGGGACAGCTGTCCCCCCTTCAGTTTGTTCCCTGTTCTGGGAGGGAGTCGTCCCCTTGCTCAGGAAGCGCCCAGGACAACGCTGCTGGCCAACCGGGACGGGTCCCAGAGCCCAGCCCTTGACCTGTGCTGCCTTGACCAGGGCTGCGTCGCACCTGGAGTGTGTGGACAGCAGGATGTGGGCCCGTCCTGCTCCTGCCTCCGCTGGGCTGGGCCTCCCCGTTCCAGCTGCCTGCCTGCGTCTGGGGCACAGACGCGCCCCTCTGGTGGCCGACAGCTTCTCCCCTGCTGTCACCAGAAGTGCACAGTGACAGAGGAGCAGAAGCGGCGGTGGGGCCTCACCTCAGAAGCTGCAGACACAGTCCTCTCAGGTGGTGGCAGAATGAGTGGTGACAGTGGGGCATCCAGGGGCTCTGCGCTAGAGAAGGTGATTTCCAGCAGTGTTCGAGACCTCCGGTCACTTGTTCGTTCGTCCGTCCGTCCACGTATCCATCCCTCCATTCGTTCATCCATCATCCATCACCATCCGTCTGTGTCCATCCATCATGCATCCAGCGCCTCTGGATCGCGTGTCCACTGCGTGCGGCGCGCTGGGCTCCAGGAACTGGACAGCACGCGCCCTGTCCCAACAGAGCCTGCCGCCCGTCACTGTGCAAGAGCAGGAGAGCGTCAGTGAAATAAGACAGAAGGGAAAGGAGAAATACAGGGTGTTTCTCCCGTGTGGAACACAAAGAAACGCAGCAGAGAGACGAATCCACAGGGTTCGGAGGACGCGGGACCGTGCGGGGAGGAGGCGGGCAGGAGGGACAGGCGGTGAGATGCGCACACTGAGTGGAGTTCGGCGGCCTGAGAGCACAGGCCCGTGAACAGGAAATGGCGACACAACCAGGCCGCAGGGCGGCAATGTCCCCTCTGGTGCCGGAGGCCGGGTGCAGGGGCGGCCGGGCTGGGCCGCTGGAGATGCGCTGAGGACCCACAGGCTTTGGGAGGTTTTTGAAAAGCTCAGTCTAACGGGCGAGGAGCTCGCAGGCCAGGCAGGCCGGTCAGAGCTCCAGCTTCAGGAGCAGGAGAGCCGGGGGACCCTGCAGGTCAGAGGTGCGTCCTCCCAGTGTGAGGTGGACGTCTGCGAGGAAGACAGTCCACTCACGACTCGGCACTCGCCCGGGAGCCGGCGGGCGGGCAGGCAGGCGGACGCAGTGACCAGACGCACCCCGTCCTGACGCCCCTGCGGGGCCGGGGGGCCACCGAGGCAGTCGGGGGCCCCGGGGCCGCCCCAAGCGTCCAGCCGCTCAGCCTGATCCCAGTGGTCCGTGGCCCTCACCCTGCGGTGAGACCAGAGAGAAGGTTTGGAATCTACTCGAATCGTTTGAGGTCGTTCCCTCTTCGCTCTCTCGCCATGAAGTGATTAATCGATGACGCACACAAATTTCCAGATGAGAACTGCTGGCTGTTAAGCAGCGATGTCAGTTGCTTACATTTCATCCTATTTATAAGCAGTGTAATTACAGTTTCTTTGTTTTTGCTAATAAAGTCACCAGAATAACCCAAAAACACAGACAGAATTTTGTTTTCTGAAATAAATTAGATTCTTTCCTTTGGTTTTACTTCTATTATGTAAGTGATTACACAATATCTCAAATGGAAAGAGAATCATGGTTTTACAGTGTCTTCTGAATGTGCATAAATAGGAATCTTGACTCCACGGTGGCTGTAACGAGCTTAGGAACAGTTTCCGCAAACGTCCTTTCCTTGGTCCCGGCCACTTCAGGCTGCAGCGCCGCAGACCCCCGGGGCCACTGCTCCTCCTGCTGGACGCGCCAGGACAGACCCCTCTCCCAGAGCACGCGCGGGCGCCGGGGGGACAAGGCCCTGGGTGTGCAGGGGGACAGGCCTGGGCTGGAACCGGGGCACACGCGAGGCCTCGGGGACCGGTCCCAGTGGTGTTCCCCAGCATGGGAGTGAGACTTGTCACCTGCAGGCCCTGAGCAGAGAGCGGTCAACAGGAGGAGGACGGGGCAGGGGAGGGGCCATCCGTCCTGGGAGCCCAACTTCTCACTCCTGTGGCCCCTGTGGAGGCTGCACAACTCTCGGCGATGCTCAGGGGACACGCAGAGCGTCTGTGACCAGGGCCGAGGGGACCACGGCTGATTCTGCCCATGAGCTGGGGACCAAGCTGAGGAGGGGCTGTCACCCAGACCTGCTCCCCGACCTGTCGGCGCAGACCCAGCACTCAGGCCTCTGCCTGGCCTCCAGCCTCGGCTGCAGCGGTGCAGGGAGGAGGATCGGGGCCTCGGCTGCCCCTCCGTGACGTCACCTGTGACACGTGTGTGCAGGCAGGGGACCGGCTTGCAGATCCGCCCGCTACCAGACAGAGAAGCCCGGTTCTCCTGGGAGTGCGGGGCCAGCCAGGAGGACAACGTGACAGCAACGCCAGCTCCTGGGCGTGCAGCTGGACACGGGTGTGAGGGGACACCACGTCTCCCGCCCCGTGGGCCTGGGCACGCCCCTCGGATGGCAGCGCTGGTCACAGGGCTCTGGGTGCTGAAGCCTGTGGGTGAGGAGGGTGTCGCCCCGCCCCACCCCTCCGGAAGTGCCACCTCCACTGGGCATCTGTGCGGGACAGGGCAGTGAGGGACAGGGCCCTCCAGCAGCAGGACTAGATGTGGGACGGTGTGGGGAGGACCTGCTGCTGTGCACGGAGTGAGGGGGCTTGGGGGTGGCGAACAGGGCCCCACACGGCTGTCCCAGTCCCCACGGCCGCGTGACCTCCAGCGTGTCAGCCCGAGGCCCCATCTCCTGCTGACAGGTGGGACGTGGAGGCAGTCGATGGCAGGAGCAGCGGGAAACGCCTCCAGAGAACTGGGCATGCACGGGCCGCAGTTTGGCAAACCTGGCACGCTGAGCGTGCGCTCCCGAGCGGCTGGTCTGCATGTGGGGCCTGTCACTCAGCCATGACTCATCTGTGGAGGGACCGAGACAGCCAGCACGTCAGTGCCCCTGGCGGGACACACTCTGGTGGCAGCACTGTGACCAGAGACACTGGACCGGGCGCTTCTGCCACGGGCCTGGAGGCGTCTAGGGCTTGTGGCCGTGAGGACACGTGCTCCAGAAACGCTCCGGCGCTCAGTCAGCAGGGAAACGGTGCGGTATTTGAACTGAAGCCACAAACCCCAGCCCCACCTCAGCAGAGGGAAACCTCACTCCGGACGCGTCCAGCTGAGCACACGGCCCGCACCCCCAGTGACGGTGGGACAGCCCTGGAAGTGGCAGGACGCTGAGAGCCGGGCCTGCTCTGCGTCCAGTCTTCCCTCATGGGGCGGGGTGAGAAGACGGGGCCCAGTGTCCCGGGCCCCACTTCTCTGGGAGAAGTACTGGAGAAGCAAGCTGTGGAGACGGGGCTCTAGTGACGCTCTGCCCTGAGGCTGTCACTCAGAGAGAAGCCGCCACCACCCCTGGCCCACAGCACAGTCCTGACTCAGGGATCTTGTCCAGAAGAAGAACCACAGTGAAGAACAGAGGACTCGGGACCTCTCCCCAAGGAACTGACAGAGGGTGGGCAAGTCAAGTCCTGAGATGCTCTCGGAAACAGTGGCGATGGTGCTGAAAGGCGAAGAGGGAAAAGACCGACAGGTCCGCTGAAGCTGATAATGAAGTGTCAGCGGGTCATTCTGGCAGAGAAGCAGGAGGGGCGCGGGAGGAACACTAGTGGGGCAGCAGGCCAGGTCGCCGTCCTCCACCAGCCCAAGCCGGACAAAGACGCTCTCCACGAGCCCCATCATGAAAACACTAGAAGCCAAAACCCAGAGGGCAATGCGAAAAGCGGTGGGAGAAGCAGCCCCGTCACTTCACAGCAGCCCTGATACGACGAACAGCCGGTCCCCATCAGAAAAGGAGGCCTGGGGCAGCGGGGCGACACGCCAGAGTGCTCAGAGGGGCGACTGCCAGCCAGGAGCGCCCTTCCAGCGGCGAGGGGACAGACAGTCCCAGACAGACAGAACCCGGGGGACGGCCACTGGCGGCCCACTCAGGAGAGACGCAAGGCGACGCGGCACAATTAAGTCGGGCGACTCCGGCTGGTAATCAAGGCCGTGGGAAACAAAGCGCGGCCAAGGTGAGTACGCAGCTATGGGGACGGTGCACACGCACCGTCGTTTTTCTCTCGCGCGGTTCAAACACATTTATCAAGCACGTGCAATCGTGGATTTCTGGTCCATCCATACGTAGAAATGCAATACGCTTGCCAATGGCAGGACAGCGAGGGTGGTGGACTAAGAAAATTACTCCAAAGAATATCTCAAATCCACAAGAACAAGGGAAAAGAACCAACAACAATAAATAAGAAGGTTGATATAACAAGATCTATAAATATATATTTTCTCCTCTTTCTTCTCTAATTTCATTACGCGAGACACACCTGCATAAAGCAGTAGGTATAACACAGAACTCTTGGGTGGGTTACACTTATAGACACAAAGTGCAGGACACGAGCCCGACAAGGGGGGAAGGACAGTAGATGACACTTCTGCATCACTTGGCAGCTCAGCTGGAGCCAACGGGATTGACTCTAATAAGATGTACGTGGTAAGACCTACAGCAATAACAAAAAAACAACAACAAAATTACTAAAAAATTTAAATGCTATATCAGACAATATTCACTTAGTGTAAAAGAAAATAGTTCAGGAAGGAATTGGAAAAAAGACATGAAACATACAGGAAACAAATCACAGTTTCAGAAACCCAACCGTATGAATTACAACAGCAAATGTGAGAGCATTAAATGATGTCCAATAAAAAGGCAGAGATGGTCAGATGACTGTAAAACATCCAACTCTATGCAGCTTACGTGAGACACTTTGGAGTCAGACTAGATCGAAAGTAAAGTAATGGAGGAAAATAGATTGTGCACACAGCAATTACAAGAATGCTGGAAAGTCTTTACTAATATCAGACAAAATAGACTTTGAAAAAATATTACTAGAATCATTTCATAACAAAAAAAGAGTTGATTCATCAGGAAGGTATAACAAGTAAATCCATGCACCTAACAATAGATCTTTACAAATAATATATAAAGCAAAACCGACAGCAGTGAAGAATGAAATGGACAATTTATTAACAGTAGATGGAGCTTTTAACACTCCCACTTGCAACAATGGACACGACAAGGCAAAGCTCATCAAGGAACAAGAAGATTTAAACAACACAGTGAAATGACTAGACCAGCAGACTTCTACGGAAAACCCAGTCAGCACAGTAGAACACACATCCGTCTTCAACGCATGGGATGTTCTCCAGGGAGGTCATGTGCTATATCAGAGAGAACAGCATATTCTGTGACCATGTAAGAACACTGGGAAACTTGTGACTGTGTATTAAACAACATCCTCCTAAAACGAAAAGGTAAAATTTTAAAAATGTTGGTGTATGTGTAAAGGAAGACACAGCATATTAAAACTTACAGGGTGCAGCCTCAGTCATACTTGGAAGGAAATCCATTGCTTTGACTATACACAAAGAAGAAAAAAATATCTCAAATCTTTCTAACTTTTCATCTTAAGATACTGGTAAAAGAAAGCAAGAAATCTAGCTTTTTAACTAGATTAACTAAGGAAAAAAGGAGACTCACACCACCAGCATCAGAAGTAAGAGAGAGGGGCCATCACCACCAGCCTTACCTGAGTAAAAAGCATTAACAGTACAAACGGTACCGGTGCTGGGGAAGATGGGCGTGCAGGCTGAAATCACCTCCACGTGAGAACAAACTGCACAGAAGTGTTCACCGGAGCCCACTCTGGTGGGGAGCAGCAGCCAGAGGGAGAGTTTTGATTAACCGCACCCCGAGACTTGGTCACGGCTCACAGATGTCCATGGCAAGCAGGTCGCTGACGGAAAGGGCACGCCGATCACTTCACAACAAAGCACTTGCTTCGGAAGAATGCATCTGGTTACCTTCACGGCTTAGGTGAAGAGAGGAGATAAGGGGCGCATTTCCTGGGTCACCTTTGGGGTCTCTCAAAGCTCTGACCTAAGCAGACTTTCAGAATAGCGGAGACGAAGGTGTCTGCTGCTTAGAGACCAAATGTGCTTTATGTTTTGAGACCTGCATGTTGAAGACCAAGTCACAGCAATGAGTGTCACAGCATGAGCGCTGCAGCGGAGAAGACGTCGGTGGGGGCGGGCTCGCAGCTGCAGCCGCGACACTGCACCCACAGGTGCTGGAGCCCCAAGCCCCTGTTAAGCCCAGGAAAGGGTGGAGCCAGTCCCCACTCAGGCCAACTTGTGCAAATGAAGCTTTCGGTCAGTGCCTTTTGATTGGTGGGAAGTTGCCAAGCTGTGATCGGTTGGATTTCAGCGGTGGGTGGTCTCTGGGCGCAGGGCTATGCACCCACTCTTCCTTGCACTGGGCATGATTTTCACCCAGCTTGGGTGCCCGTTTTTGTTCGTCTTTATTCGTCCCACGCCGGCACGCGCGATCATCGCTTTGCTGTCTAGACTCCTGGTTCCTTCACCAGACCCTTCTCACTGCCGCGCATCTCTGCTCCTGACCACCTTGCCTGCCTGCACCTGCAGAGGCATTTTGCAGTGCTGGGTTTATGGAGGAGTCGAGCCGGACGGAAGCAGCAGTCTGGGGCGGTCGGGCGTCAGGCTGACGGTGTCGTCTCGCGGCTCTTCCGGCTGCACACCTAGGATGACTCAAGCAGAAACATCAAGACGTGCAGGGCCCGGGGGCCGCTCCCGGGTCTGGGAGGCAGGCTGGAGGGACAGCCGGGAGGGGAGAGGCCCCTTTCTGTTGTGTGCCTCCCCTGCATCTCCGCCTGCTCCACCCAGCACGCCGCGGACACGTCCCGGGTGGTGACATCCCCACAAATCCTGGCTTTTCTCTCGTAGGCCAGCTCACCATACCAAGGGGAGACCAGGGTCCTGGCAGAAACCCGCCGACAAGCCGGATTTGTGCGGCGCCGAAGGGTTCGCTAGAGAGCGTGTGCAGAGCTGCCGGCAGGGAGGTGGGCAGGGAGCTACAGGGGCAGCGTAGCATCCGGGCCAGAAAAACCAGGCTTGTCGCTCCCTGTCCCAAGGGGTGATGGGAGAGCCAAGGAGAGGCTGCCTGGGTGCTGAGACGCCAGTGGGGACACAGCCAGCAGCAGGAAACCAGCAGGACGAAGCCAGGGGTAGGTGCCCGGACGGACACCACCCTCTCCTCCCGATCCGCTGGGCTTCCCGGTCAAACCCAGCCTCACTGATGTTGGCTTCACAGCTGACTTCCAGGCAGACAGCAGCCACTGCGGCCACAGCCCCTGCAGGGGCACGGGGATCCACAGGATGGTCCTGATTGGCCGGCCTGGAACACACGCCCCAGTCGGAGCCAATCGGCTGAGAGCAGCGGGGAGCCGGTGCCATCGGGTGTGGCCACCAGCCTGTCGCAGAGAAGGGCGCGCTTGCAGTCTTCTGTCCTGCCTGGGGCTGGGGAAGCACGGGTACAGCTCTGCTCCCCGCCTGGGTGCTGGGTGCCGGGCAGCGCCGCGGAGATAAGTGGAAGGGAAACAGAATTAAGTACAGTCTGCCCATTAATTTCATACAGTTTTCATTAGGGTTGGGCGAAGATGCTCCCGTAAAGAAAGGCCTTCAAGATCTTGCCAGAACAGGTGGGGGAGAAGACCCAGAAATGGACATCCCCCAAATGTCCGGATGCCCAGGCCAGCCCTGGCGTCCTGCCCCGCAGGGACATGCCGGGACCGGGGACTGGGCCTAAGTGACGGGCCAGGTGCTTGCTCAGGAGAGGAAGTGTGAGACGCCCACCGCCTCTCAACCCGTCCCGGCCGCAGCTAACGGGAGTCACATGCTTGGTTTTCTCTCGGGAAAACAGGCTCCCGGGTCACTGCGAGACCCCTGGCCGAGCACAAAGGTGGGATGTGCAGCCCTGTCCCAGCAGAGCCGGGTCTGCTCCGACAGGACCTCCCTAGCCGCCCAGGCTGAGCCCCCTGCTGGCTCCTGGAAAAGGACTGGAAGGGTCTCTGCACCCCCCTTTCCCTCAGCACCTCCCCACCAGCTCTGGCCAGGCTCTCCCAGGGTGCCCCCTGCAGCGGGGTCCCAGGCCCTCCTGTCAGGACAGCCTCCCCTCTGAGAGTCATCAGGCTGCCTGGGGTCCCTTGGGCCCCCCACCCGGCCTGCTGCAGCCAGGCAGGCTCCGCCCGGTGTGCTGTTTGGGGCGTCCTCTGGCTGTTCTCAGTGTTGCCACTTGCTCCCCCATCCCGAGTGCTTTCTGCACTGGTGGTGGCTGCCCCCAGGGGGGCTCTGCTAGCCCTGCCGTGAGGTCCCCATGGGGCAAGGGGTCACCCACTGCTCCAGCACCTGCACACAAGGGTCCCACGAGCAACACCTGCCCGAGCTTGTAGACAACCCCCCGCCCCGCACCGCTCTCCCGGGCCCAGCTGGCGCCTCCCTGCCGTCCTGGGCAGCCTCACCCTGTCCCAGCTGTCAGACTTGGGCCCAGGCGCCCACGGGACAGAGGAGTCTTGGACAAGGAGGGCTGGCGTCTCCACCACACCCATGGGGAGTGTTTCCAACAACGGACTGGCCGGGCTGCAGCTCCACGGCCCCCGGCACGGACGGTCAGCGGCCTCAGGCCACCCTGACCTTGGGGAAAGGCCCCAGAGCTGACTCGGGGCCAAGGCTGGGGCCTCGCGCCTGCAGGTCCGCCACCTTTTCTGCACAGGCCAAGCGCCCTGCCGTCCGCCTGTCCCAGCACCGACGTGGGTGAGGACTGGCTGGGCCCTGGCAGGTCTGGGTCTGCCCCAGGGAGAGGGAGGACTGTGGACGCCTGGCCTGGGACCAGCCTCCCCACAAGGCCCCTCACCTTTCTCGGCCTCTCCAGGGACCTCCTACCTTTGGGCTCAGGACCCCACCGGCCGCAGGTGTGTATGGCGATGACCATCGCCTGGTCCTCCCTCGCCACACAGCAGTCACTGCTCCCGCCGTGGCCCAATCCCAGGGACGTGGACGACGTACCTTCTCCCTGGGAGGAGCTGCTGGGAGGAGCTCGACCAGCCGCCCTGCACTGGGTGGGGTGTGAGCCGGGCCACTGCCTGTGCTCCCCACCCCGCCCTTGGCAGATGCTGCTCTGGCCCCACTGCTCCCGCCTCGGCCTCGCGCGGGCCGGCTGAGACGGCTTCCCCAACAAATGCCGACTCAGTCGAGTGGAGGCTGGCTTCCTGCGTCTTCCAGACCCATCCAGACGCCCACCAGGAAGCGTGTCTGCCGCCTCCTGGTTGAGACACTGACGACGCTCACGGCAGGACAAGCAGAGCGCTGCCCACTCGAGTCGGTGTCGTGACAAGTGCCGTGTGGCTCGCGGCTCACTGGCCTCTCCCTGAGGAGGCCGGGCGGTGGTCTCAGGACCTCAGGCTGCAGTATGCCCAGGCTCACTGCCCACCGTGCCTCTGCCTGCACCTGCCCCACGCGGGTGACACTCCGGCCATGTGGGCAAGCCTGTCCCCAAGAAACATCGCGACCTCCAGGGAAGGAGCTGCCCACTGCCCAGCTGGCCTGGGGCCCCCGGTGCCTCCAGCAAATTGTTCCTGAAGTGGCTGCTCTTGGCCTCCAGATGTCCCGGCCTCTGGCTGCTCCTCAATCCTGTGCGATGGGGGCGCAGCCCACAGGTCCTGGGGCCACGGGGTCAGGCACGCTTCTCCCTCGGCACCCTTCGAGGTCAGGCTGGCTGCCGGCCGCCCTGGGGGTCTTACGTCCGGAGACGGACGGAGGGGACGGCGCTCTCGGTGGTTCCCACCCCACGGGCTCTCATTCTCACAAGCACTGTGGGCACGAAGGCTCTGAAACGAGCTAGAAACGGAGGCTGTTGGCACACCTGGCAGGCAAGTGTGGAGTGAGCCGCGGGTGCGGGTGGCCCGTGTCTGGTGTCTGCACTGGCTCCCCTTGGTCTGCTTCTGGGGGAGGCGGGGCAGGTCACCTCGGTGGCTTCGGGAGCACACGGCTCCAACGTGCTGTCTTGCTGTCTGCACTTTCTGTCTGTGGTGACTGTGGCTGACGCCAGGAGGATGTCAGGAGACCGGCGGGTGGCCGGGCCATCGCAGGAAATGGGCACAGATGCCAAGCAGAGACCCCGAGCCGAGTCTGCCCTCCCTGCGGGGTTCTGGGGTCACTGGGCCCCCCTTCCTGATCTGTGACCCCCATCTTTGCTGTCCTGATGGGCTCTGGCCGTTTAGGTGACAGGCACACTGGGCAGACACCTTCCTTTGGTCCCTGCTGAGCTGGCATGGGCCCTGGCCAGTCCTCAACCCAGGCCTCTGCCCAGGCCCCCGACCAACCAGGGGCTCCCGGGGCCACAGGCGGGGGGACAGCAGAGGCCTGCGCAGCCTGTGCGGAGACGACACAGCACTCAGCCCGCTTTCCCTCCGGGGCCTCTGCGTTTTACAAGGTGACTGCCAGGTACTGGCCATTGGGAAGAACGGGAGTAACGCTAAGAAGCAGAGCTAGGCCGCCACGCGGTGGGAGGGGCCCCACCTGGTCCCCATCCCGGGAGCCCATGGGTCACTCCGGGGAGCAGAGGGCAGCGGGCCAGGCCCGCAGGGGCCTGGGGTCACACACCCAGCCCTTCACACTGCCACGTGGCTGGCTGGGGTGCGCTGTCTGCTCGGGGTGCCAGGCCCCGGTCGGACCCGGGGGCTGGCGTGTGCCCACTCCTGGGGGCCTGGTAGAGGGTTTGCAGCTGAGGCCCCGTGGGGTGGGTGTGACAGGGCAGGGCACAGGGACATGAAGAGATGTGGGGGCCACGTGGGGGGAGGACACGAGCGGCACTGCGCCTCAGGCCCCGGGCACTAGCAGCAGACCCCGCAGACAGGTGTGTGTGGGGACACGGTTACCGGGTCCCCTCCTGGGGGCAGCCTTGGGGACCCTCCATTGACCTGGGTGGCGCGCAGGGGGCAATGGGACCATGGTGTGACATGACCCCTGCGGCCGCGGCCAGCCGGGGCGCTCTGAGGGGCCACGCAGAGCCAGGCCCCGGGAGGAGGGTGAAGGAGGACCCGGGCACTGTCCCGAACTCTGAGGGTCTTTCTGCCGTTCTGTGCGGCATCTGCGGTGGACGAGTGACAGCCCAGAGGTGTCCTGTGCTGCCCGGACGACGCAGCCATGGGGACGGGTCTTTGCCTGTGAGGCTGAGGATCCTGGCGCTGAAATCTGGGACCAGGGTGAGGGCCTCACAGGTCAGGGTCACAGGAGCTGAGAGGTGGCGGGTGGGATGGGAACCGCGGGTCAGACCTGGCTCCCGCCCAGCCTCTGACCCAGGCCCGGCGAGGAGCCCTGCGGAGGCGCCAAGGGCCAGGCCTGGAGGGTGAGTTTCTGCCTCTGAAGGGACGGACTGGTGGGGCCGAGGGGGCGGGGGCCTGACTCCAGCCTCCTTCCGAATGACTCAGGGGCCACACTGCTCGCCTGGTGACCTGTGCCCACGCCTGTGCCAGGGGTGGGCGGGGTGGCTCCACCCTCACCGAGCTGCGCCTGCCTGTCCCCGAAGTGGTGACTGCGTGGTGTCCAGACAGGTACAAGCCACCAGCCCTGCGGAGATACCTGGCCCAGCTGGTCACCTTGTTCTAGGTCAGGAGCAGCAGACACAGCCCACTTTACTGCATGTCAAAGACCCCGTGTTTTCTAAGAAGCCCCCGCCCCCGGAGGGAGGCTGCGGTGCGGCCGGCGCACCAGTGAAGCGGGCTTGCTGCAGGCGGGCGCGCCCGTCCCGCCACAGCGCCACGTCACCGCTGCGTGGACCGGACTGCTCCATGCGCTGGGCACCAAGCACCACATGCTCGGGCCACCGCGGCTGGCGGACGGCTGCCACCCCAGGCTGCCTGCGCGGTCCCCGTCCTCGGGCCTCTGCGGTCAACGCGAGCCTCCCAGCTGCTTTCAAACGAGCTGGCCTGGAAACCCGGGATTTCCTCCTCACTGGCATCTCCTCTTCACGTGTCCGCTGCTGTGTCCTCTAACAGCCACACTGCTCACACACACACGCACTTCACTCTTCAACCCTAACACCTGCTGAATGAGCCACCTCACCCGCGCAAACGGGCAGGCGCGCGGCCCCAGACGCGTGCACGTGAACAGACAACACGGAGGGCGGGGCCGTGGAAACGTTTATTCCTGGGGTCGAGGGGCGCAGCTGCAGGCGCAGACACATGGGGTCCAGGACTCTGGGCACAAGGACGGTCACCCCCAGGGAGCTGGAAGGCTCCGACCCCCTCCGCCAGCCGCCCACCGCAGGGAGGCCGCTCAGAGCCGCTTCTCTGTGCACAGCTCGGACCGTCCACTTCTTCCGACGTCCAGGTCTCCGGAGCCCGTCCGGCCTGTGCAGATGCAGCTGCGGCATGGCCGCTACTTCAGCCAGATCCACTTGTCGCCCACGTCCGCGTTGTACCCAGGGCTGTACCTGCGCCCGGGCAGCTGTGGGGAGACCCGTTACCAGCGGTCAAGCGCGCGCCACCTCTCCCGGCCGCCCAGCGCTCTGCCCTGCCTCGCTCACCGCCCAGCACAGCCTCGGCCACCGGGAGCGGAGAGGGACGACTCAGTTGCCCACAAGGCCGCACACGGGAGCCTGACGCGCGGCTGTGTGGGGGACGCGTCGGGAGCAAGCGCGTCTGAAACGGTGACTGCTACAGCCAGGCTAACAGGCGTAAGCGTGACGACTAAAGCGCAGGAGACCACAGGCACAAAGGACAGAGGTGGAGACAGATGTCGCTCTTTAAGGCTCCCGGCCTGCGCGAGGGTGTCTGACACTAATGGGTCATTTGTGGGGTGACGGGAAAACCCAGTGCTCTGCCGAGGCCCCTGTGCTCACTGTCTGGAGCTCTGGCCCCAACACCAGGAGAGGAGGCCCCAGCGCTGTGCCCATGGGCAGCACAGGCCCGCAGGAAGGGCGGGCGGGTGGCAGCTGGGAGGCGGCCCCAGCAGCCCCACAGCCTGCAGCCGGGTCAGCTCCCAGTCGCCGCCCGTCCTGGCCTTTGGCCGCCTGGTGACTTCTGCACAGGCCGCTCTCCTTCCGGAGTCTATTCCTCCTCCTCCTGATGCCCGGAGCCGTGGGCCGTCGTGCCCTTGCGTGCCCACCTCGGCGCGGCCACGCGCGCTCCACACGGACGCGGCCCTCCGCTAGCATCAGCGCCCGGGCCCACAGGAGACTCCTCAGGAGGCGGAGGGCGTGGCCAGGGTCACTGGCCGGCGGGCGGCAGCGTGAGCGAACGCGTTCCGCCTGCGCTGTGCCTGTGGGCGCTGTCACGGCTCAGCGCGACGTGCGGTGAGGACGTGAGCGCAGGCTGGGTGCGCTGGAAGCCGGGGCTGCGAGTCCACACAGACGGCACGGCTGCCCGAGGAAACGAGCGCGGGCGCCAGTGGGCCTGTCTGAGAGTGGACGTCGGCCGTGCTATGCCGGTGCGCGCTGCAGCAGGCGGCTGGGGAAACTGCCCCACGAAGCAGTGGCAGTGGTCACAGGGCTCTTCAGCGGAGGGAAGGCCGAGAGCTCATTAGGTTCAGCTGTGACGAAGAGACAGCGCTGAACTGGAGCCCTCGGGTCACCCAGACTGTGTCTCCCGGGGGTCAGCGGGTCTGCGGCGGCAGGCTGTCCTCAGAGGGCACCGGGCACAGCAGTGCCAGGCGGAGCGGCTGCTCGTGTGGAGGTGAGACGGTGACCACCCAGCCACCTGCCGCCCCGGAATCTCACTGCACAGATGGGGCGGAGGGGACGCAGGGCCTGAGGGAAGGTGACCCCGGCCACGCCCCCTGCCTTCTGAACGTGAGACAGTGAAGAAATGACTTGCAGCAGAGCGAGCAGACCGTGGGGAGGCGCACGGAGCAGGATGACAAAGTAAAACCAGCTCGCAGCCTGTCACTCCCTCCCCAGGGAGGACGGCACGGGACAGAGTGACCCAGGCCGCGGAGAAGTGACGTGATGAGCGGCTGCCACTGAGACCCTTCTGTGCTCACAGGAACGTGCAGGACGGCCGGGCAGCGACACGAGTTAGCGCGTAAAGGGAAACTGGGGGATGCAGGTGCCCGTGTCCGTCTGCACACAAGCCTTCGGGAGGCACCTTGGCGCCCCTGGAGGTCCCCTGGGGCACTGATGGACATCTGAGCGCCAGCAGGGCTGCGGCCAGGCCAGTGACCACAGGACAACAAAAGAAAGCAAAGCAAAACTAAAACCCTTCCTTTCCTGTGAAAACCTGAGCCCCTTCTCTCCTCAAAGCTCTTCACGAGTCAGGGCCCTGTCAGCACAGCTCGCAGGAGGCTCCCCACACCCAGCTCGTGTGGACCCAGCCCGGGGCCGCAGTGACCGCACGGCCCAGGCAGGCAGCTTGGTCAGACCTGCCCCCAGGGCCCAGGCACAGGTCAGGGACGCCCAGGGCCACCCTGTCTGGGCTGGGAACCAGGCTCAGGTGGGCGAGACGAGGGGCAGGGCGCATGGCAGGACAGTGGCCCGAGTAGCGGGGTCAGGGCCCCCGATGCCCACCTGGACACATACAGGCAGCAGAGGGACCGTGAGGGGCGTGCTCAAGGGGTCCCCACACTGTCCGTGATCAGGGTGCCCCTCCCGCAGTCAGCTGGGAAGAGCGGCCCAGGGAGCTGGAGAGGACAGGCTCTGGGGGTGAGGCTGTCCGCACGACAAAACGCACGGGTCTGACGCTGTGCGCACGGCAGCGTGCTTGTCCCTCTGAAGGCCAGTGCCCAGACCATCGGCTGCCACATCACGCACCCACGTTCTGAACAGACACGCTCTGCTGGGAGGACATCGTGGAGGGTGGAGGCCGAGGGGCTGCATGTGCGCAGAGAGGCCCCCACCAGGCACCCTGAGGGGCCTGTCGGACTTGAACAGCAGCCTCTGCTGTCCTGGTCAAGTGGGTCCCTGCCCGGGCCCGCAGGGGCTCCCCGACTCCTCCACGATGTGACCTGCTGGGTGGGCGCTGCCCTCCCGTGCCTCCTCCCCGCTCCTGCCCCGTCCTCCTGGTGCGGCCCTGGCCACATGCACGCTAGCGCGCCTCGGTCTTTAAAGCTGCACCGGGCCGAGAAAGGACCACGTCCCACCACTGGGGCTGCTCACGAGCTCCCACCCACCTGCTGTCAACGCCGGGCCCAGGTGCCGCGATTGTTGAGGACCGTCCCAGGCACCAGGGCGGAGCTGCCCTCCCCCTGGCCAGCACATCTTGGGCGGGACCGTCTCCCCGGCACCTGCACTTAGGCACTGAGCCGATCTGTCACCTTTTCACTATCGGCCCACAGAATGTCCTCTGAAAAAACGAACATCGCCCGAGAGTCCACACACGCCTTACGCTAGGGACAGGCGCCAGGCCCGTGTTGAGCAGAGCTGGCCGGGAGGGCAGGCTCCCCCGCAGTGCACACCCTGACACACGAGCCCGGCCAGGAGGCCCACGAGTGACGGCGGCAGCAGCTGCGTTCAGGGCAGAAGCCTTGCTGAGCGCGGCCGGAAGCGCCCACGGAAGGGGCTCTGCAGGTGGCTGCGTCCCACCCACCGGCTCACCTCGTTGAACTGACGGAAGACGCGGTCACTCTGGTGCGCTCCAATGGTGATTTCGGGGAGATAGATAGGAATGGTCGTGTAGTTTAGCACTTCCAACTTATTTTGAACCCTAAAAAAAGGGCAAACATGGATTACACAGAGCGATGAAAGTCAGTTCCAAGTGATTTTCTAATCATGTCCAAGTGTGGCCTGAGGCTCAGGCGTTACGCTGTGCTGGGGTGTGGACCACGAAGAGCCCAGGCACCAGGACCCCGAGCCAGGCCGGGGAGCACAAACGAACACACAGAGATGCTGCTTCTTCCACTCTCTCCGCCTGCCTTCCCTCCCGGCATGTCCCGGTGGACAGTGCTGGGTCGATCGCCTCCAAAGGAGCACAGTCTAGTCTACACACCCTGGGTTCAAGCCCTGGGTCCGGGGGGAAACAACCAGGGACGACTAAATGAAAACAAACAGAGATGCTTCCTCCTCTCCCTTCCTGCTGTACCTTCCCTTCAAACAGAAAACCCGCATGTTAAAACCATTCATACGTTCAAGGAGGCGTCACTTGTCCCAAAGGGACTTCTCAGAAGCAGAACGTCCTCCAGCTCTCCCGCCCGCACTCAGGACACACCCTGGGTCCGTGAGCCTCGACGGCCCATGTGACTAACTTCAGGGAAGGAGAACATCTGGAAACACAAAACGGAGCCTAAGTGCGCTTTACACGGGCCTGCAGCCAGAAAAGGCTGACGTCGGACACGTGCTGCGGCGCCAGGCAGTTTGCACTCATGCACGGTCTGGGGAAGCAACGCAACTTGAGCAGGGATGTGAGTGGCTTTGGGCCCTACAGCCTCAATCATGTGCTGCGCTGCCCGGCCGGTCAAGCCGTCAGACGGGCCCAGAAGCGGGGCCGCCAGGGCGCAGGGCGGTCAGGGCCAGTGGCTTCCTCTGCCACATACGCAGGATGGGTCTGTGCCACTGCCGAGGGGCCACCTCTCTGCTCTCCTGGGCGCCGGGCCGACCACACAGGCACAGGACCTCTGTCCCAGCCTTCTCTTCGCTGACAGCTAAAGCACTTCTACTCCGTTATAATTTGCTTCTTTTAAATGAAATTCAGTCTGAATACAACCAGTATACTTGAAGATGAAAAGCATTTTTGGGGCTTTTAAAAAGAAACATTCGAATAAAAGCTCCTTTCTCCAGGGCTCACAACAAAATCATCATTTACATGTACTCTCCGTTGCGAGTTTCTGTAGTAGAAGATGGTTCTGGGTGTGGGGCCCAAGTTGGGGCTCTCAGGTGTGGCTGCCTTGCAGCCGGTACCACGGGGACAGTCCCAAGCACGGACACACTCCAGGGCCTGCTCCTGGCACTGGTGATGTGGACACAGGACAGCCGACCGTCTGGCCCCGGCCCGGGGTCCTGGGGCCCCGCAGAGGCCCAGAGCACCTGCACCACAGCAGGACAAACATGTGCGCACCGGGGTCAAAGCCAGCCAGCGGCACCGCCCCGTGTCCTTGTGTGATGACTAACCGTGACCCGTGCCCCTGCAGGGAAGCCACACGCAGCATGGCTTAGGTCCCTCCCACATGCGTTAGGGGCCTCCCTGCACACAAACGCTGAATTACATACGGAAACGCTTTCTTCATTTTTAACAGAGACAGTTATAGAATCTGTCTTTCATAAGCTTGTCAATAATGCAAAGAGATGCATCAGTTTCTAACACAAATAGAATTATTCTATAATTACAGGCTCCACTGGAAAAGTGACCTCACACTCATCAACTCAAAATGAGGTCAGTATTTTCAATGTTAAACTGATCTCAGAGAGGGGCCTGATGTGGTTGTCCCTGGTCTGAACGCTGACAGAAGCCGGGACACAGCTGAACAAAGAACCACAGCGCCCTCTATGCTTAGTTCGGCGGAATTACAATTTGCAGCCGCGCCCGCCCCCGCGCCCGCCCCCCAACCGCGTGGTTTCTCTTGGAACAAACGGGACTCCAACTATTTGGAAGGTTAGGAAAGTAATCTGCTGCAGCCGCTCTGCAGTTTATTTAAAGCGGTTAACTCGTCCTCCCCACGCATCACTATGAGCGGACGATGACGGCAAAGAGGCTTCAGCAGACCCCAGCAGTACGCGTGATCAACTGCAGGTCCCTCTTGGCATGAAGAGTGGGACCCAGGCCACAGGGAGCCTCCAGCGGCTCGGGGACAAACAGCAGTGAAGCAGCACCGGGCTCGCGGGCCGTGCTGCGCTACGGAGAATCCCGCCCCACTGCACACGAGCCCTCCCAGCGTCACACGGCAGGTGCCCGCGAGGCAGACGGAACTCTGGACCGAGGCCGCAATCTGAGGAGCTGGCCCAGGTTTCAGGATAACAGGCAGGAGGAGACAGACACTTAAATAAAGCGCGTTTTGTGACTCAAACTGCCTCCTCCTGGGCCCGGGGCCAACTTTTCACTTTAAATTTCTTCCTTACCTTTCTGGTTTTCGTTTCAATTAAAACACAAATAAAAAAGGTTCAAAATGTAATCCAATCCTGCGCAAGCACAGGTTCCAGCCAGCCCGGCCCCGCTGCCCGCGGGTGGAGACAGGGCACTGGTCGCCGAGAGCCCTTCCCACAGTCTCAATGGACGAGGGACAGCGGTCACCAGGGCGAAGGGCTCCACGTGGGCTCTACATGCCCCACCTGACCTGGGCCTGCACGACGTGGGCCCGGGGGTCAAAGCAGAGGCCTCCGATGGCCGTTTCCGGTGGAGCGTGGGGCCGCCCTCTGCGCCCGGGAAACGGGCGCTCCTCCGGGCCTCCAGCAGCAGCACAGGGCACTGAGGTGGCGCTGTCTCATCAAGCGCGTGCTGACAGCAGGGGTGCACTGACACACCCCTCAGTCCATGGGGGGCCTGCACGGGCAGGGGGCACGCTCGTCGGACGTGCCGCTTGCTGAGGGTAAGAGCCTCAAGGCCACCGCCGAGCAGAGGGGGAAGCACGCCCATTCCAGCTGGCGCTGCCGCACGGAGCACGAGCGGTCCCCACGGGCCCGAGGGACGAGCCCCCACAGGTCAGCGCCAACTCACCGCATCCGCAGGTGGTAGAAGGTGCGGTCGTTCTGGTTGAGCCACGGCCCTTTGTCACACTTGAGGTACTCGATGTCCTCAACCACCTGGACAGAAGGACCCATTTCAGTGCTGCGCCCGTTTTAGAAACTGAAGGGAGGTGACGGTTCATCTACACCGCTCAGTATCGGGCCGAAGATGACACCATAAAACCAGAACGCAAGTGGGACAGATGGCCTTGCAGGAACCGGAGTGGGACTGAGTGACGGCCCGAATGGCGCCTCACCGGCCACCGGGGTCCGGGCGCTGCTGACCTTCCGAGGCGCCTGCCAGCAAACACGCGGGAGGAAGGGGGGTGAGGACGCGGAGGGAGCCCACGTTCATGACACATCACTCGTTTCCTGCCAAGCAGCTCCATTCTACAAGGCAAGTCTAAGCCTCTTGAGCAACCACAGGAGAGAAAACGCATCTCGCGGGGAAGCGAGGATGAACTCAGCCCCGAGGGGCAGCCTGCGTTCCCGGAGTGTCCTCTCCCGCGAACAGGCCCGGGATCTGAGCACGTTCAACCACGAACTCAGAGGACAGAGTCTCAGAAACAAAATGTTTTCTTCTCAGATACGTGCCGTCCAGTCTGTCAAAGGTTTAAAATTCGCCTAAAATCAAACAAAATCATCCTCAAAGAAACAGGCCGGGCTGGAGCTCGGACACCATTTCATCAGCCAGAGGGGAATGAAGCGCGTCTGCTCACGGCTGCGGCCGGCAGGGGCTGGGGCCCGTGGCCGCGCACGGCTCCAACGAAGGGCACCTCCGCGACACCGTCAGCAGCACTAGCCACCCTCAGCCCGGCCAGACACCAGACACCTGTTTCCTTCTGGAACCGTGTGTTCTTAGCATTTACGCTCAGTGTCATTGGGGAGCAGTAAGTGTGTTAATCAGTCCACAGAAAGTCACACACGCCTACACGCACCCCCGACCGGGAGCCTCACTGGGGAAACTTTTCTGCCAAACGGACAGTCACTGCCTGAAACCATTGAAGAAACACCCATCTGTGTCATTTTCAAAAGCCAATATGCAAGTCAGACTTCAGAGCAACGCTAAACGTTGGGCTGTTCTCTTACCTTCTCTGCGTCTTGAGCCTCCCTGGCGCTGTACTGCAAAACCTCGCATTTCTCGCTGGAAGAAGACAGGAGCCACTGTCAAGTCCCACTTCTATTACCGCGCTGACAGCAGCAAAGCGACACGCCCCATGCAAACACTGACCGCACGTCGACCCCCAGCTCTGCTGGCACGCGCTGCGTGGGAAGGGGATCAGGTTAGAGGAGGGCCTGCCAGCGAACGGCAACCACGCCCAGGGTGTGACAGGCAGAGCCCCAGTGCCGACGGGGCCGGGCCGGGGACCAGGCCTCCTGGACACGGCACAGGGCAGCCGCTCTGATGGCCGGGGGTACAGGGGACACTGGGACCCTCAGCAGACGGGTCTCACAAACCAGAACGAGGACAGCAACTGGGCTCCTTGCGCCTTGGCCTGGAGACTGGGGTTGAAGAACCAAACTAGGTCCCCAAAGAAGGGACACGATGGCCACCTGCAGCGTATCTCCACGTCCTACCACACTCACTATCACCGGAGCTGGCTGCCGGGTCAGGTGGTGACCGGAAGCAGCAGCTGGTGAAGGTCCACCTGCTCCTGGAGAGGCCGCCCTGCCGCACCGCCAGGCAGGCACCTGACTACCGTGGGGTCAGACTGCTGCCTGAAGGGAAGTGTAAGCTCCCCACTGCACGTGGACCACCAGCCACCACAGCGGCACGCTGCCAGGCTGGCCAGCGGAGTGGCTGTCCCACAGTCCGACGGCAGCAGGCCACGCCGCTCGAGTCAGGAAACTTGAGACGTCATGAGCTAATCCCAGGACAGTTCGCGTGTGCAAGGGCAGATCAGTGCTGGCACCTGTCACTGTCCTCCTTCCTTGTGATGAGGAAAGGTTCCTCGGGGACAGTGTGAAAGGAGGTCTCAGCCATCTGCAGGTTGCTCGGGCCTCATGCTCTGGACACGACGGCAAGGGGTCCCCTGGGAAGAGGCCACTCTCTCGGGGTACGTTGAGAGCAGAGCCCAGGGAGGCGGCAGCACCCGTCTGGGTTGGCGGGCTGCATGTCCTGGCCCCTCGGAGTCCAGTGCCCTGGGTGGGCTTTTCAGAGCTGCTTCCTTCCGGACTTCCGGTCTTGAAAACAGTAGTCGAGAAAGAGGCCACAGCCCGCCCGTGCGCGCGCGAGACAAGCTTGTCCTAGCAAGCAGAGCGCAGTGCCGCTGCCGTCACAAACACCGACTTTCCAATGTAAAAAGCAAACTTCTTCCCAGATGACGAGACCTCACTTTGTCCTCATTCACAGCGTGCTGGTCATTCCGATGTTTGGAACAATGAGGCCACGAGACCTGCCGGCGTCTAGAGGCCTGCGCGGTCCGGGGGAGAAGCGCCCTGCACAGGCCGTGAGCCTCGCGACAGCCTCCCGCGCTCTGTCCCCGGAGTGCTCCCTGAGCCCGCGGGGAGGGCAGCACACGGCCCTGCCCCCAGGCGGCTCCACGGGACCCCACAGCACGAGGCGTCCCTTAGAGGGACCGCGGGCTGCTACCATCCCGCTCCCGCGCGGCGTGACCGAGCGCTGCAGCGGGGCTCGGGGGTGTGAGGCAGCCCGTGCCCAGAAGAAAAATCTAGTCCTCCCGCTGAAAGCCGCCCGCGCTGTGACGTACTTCTAACGTGAACATTTAAGCGCAACAAAACGAGCAAGGTACCAAGAAAATGAAGCAAAAGCCCAACGGAACCGGCTCTCATCCTCGCTCACAGCCCCGTGTCGCCCCGGCAGACGGGCACCGACTCACCTCATCTCGGGAAGGAAGGTTTGCTTATAGGCGTCCTCGATGCTCTGAAGGTAGGCGGCGCTGACCTTCATCTCGTGGGGCTGCGTGAGGGCAGGAAGCCAGACCGTGAGAAGGACGCTTTCCTGTCTCCTGTGCCGCTGTGAACCGTGACCCACCCACCCAACTCTGCTTAGAGCAGCACTGGGCGTCAGGCCCCCGGGTGACGAGGGTCCTGAGCGTCAGGCCCGCCTCCTACAGTGCACCCAGCCTGCAGCGCCGGCCGTCACGCGCGGCTTTCACACCCAGCTCTGCGGCTGCCGAGACGCGGCCGGAACGCCCCGTGGAGCCCAGGGGCCGACTCCAGGGGCCGGGGCCCACGAGCCGCAGCTGCACAGCGTCCCGCTGGGAGCGCCACTCGAGTGCGGCTGCGTGCGAGCAGCAGGCAGAGACCGGTACCCACAGGGCGGCCTTACGTCTCCTTTCCTCTGAATCCGACTCTGCACCTCCGGGACAGGCACGTCCACGTAGATCACCACGTGCGGGGGCAGGTACTCACGGGCCGTCACCTTCCTGACCTCGTTGTAGTGCTCCACACCTGCCAGAGAGGCCCGTCACCGAGCGCCCCGCAGGCTTCCAGAACGCGCGCCTCTCCCCGGAAGGCCAGAGGGACACGCGGCACTCGGACGAAGGGGCTGCCTGCGGTCACGGGATGTCCCAGCTGCCCACAGCTGCTGCACACCGCGCCGGAGCGCTCAGTAGCTTGTTTCTTGATTCCTCCTCCCCAAGTGCACCCTTGCGGTCGGAAGACAGTTTCGACCACGCTCTTCTCAGCCAGAGCCTTCAGGGGTCCTTAGCACTTCTAGGTGGGTCTAGGGCCCCCACCTTCCCGGTGTGGCCCTACCTGCCCCCCGTGCCCACAGCCAGCCATGCTCCACCCCGCTGGCCCGGCTGCCCAGCTGCGGTCTTCCCAGGATGCCGCCCTGACCACAGCCCGCCCCAGTGAGGCACGTTCCCCTGCACTCCCCAGTCCTGCAGTCTGCTGGCGAGCTGCCGGGGCGCCTGACCTCAGCGACCTCCATGTGGTTTGACCCCAGGCCTGGAGCGCGGGGCCTGGCCTACAGCTGCACAGCCCGGCACCCAGCAGAGCCTGGCGCAGCACTCAAGACACCGGGAAGCTGACCTCCACTGTGGCTCGGACGTCCCCTGGGGGCTGAGAGCCTCGGAGGGAAGCAGGGCTCTGCTCCCACCGCGCACGGCAGCTCAGCCACACAGTAGAGCACACGGCTCGGCCCCGACCTGCACCGCCACCCCGCTGCAGCCGACAAGCACACAGGGCCACCCCGGCCCTGCCCCGCCAGCACAGCAGGACGCGCTCCCCTCGCTCCCGACGTCAGTCTTCATTCACGCAAGTCTTAATACTTTATCCCCTCTGCCCCGGTGGACTCCCCGACCCGCCGGCAGCACTGCGGCCTGAGAGCGGGAGAGGCCAGCACCGGGACAGGTCTGCACCGCCGGACGGATGGGCTGTAGCAGGAGGAGCCCCTTGCTGAGTGCAGACGAGGAGAGGTGGCTGGCGCTCCTGGGCCGCACGGAGCCGGGGACGCCTCGGGGCGGCCGTGGGGCAGCCATGTGGTTGGCGCCCCGGGACACGGCTGTGCCGGGTGGGGGCCCAGGAGGCGGGTGGGTGGAGGGGCGCCGCCATGCACCCACAGTGGGGGCACCACGGGCTGGGGCGCGGCCGCGGGACTCACACTGCTTCCGGATGTAGCCCTGCTTGAACATGGCCTCCAGGAAGACGAAGTCGCTGAAGATGGAGCGCTCCAGCACGACGCCCTGTCCTGTCGGAACAGAGACACCCAGTCACAGACAAGCGCCCGGGCAGTGGCCACCCGTTAGGAAGGGAAGACGCCGCCACGTGTGACCCTGCTTCCAGACCGGCGTCTCAAGGCACGTGCGGGCACTAACGTGGGGACCGTCTGCAAACCCTGTGGAGCCCTGGCCCTGGAGGGCGGTTCACTCAGCCCACAGAGCCTTTCTTATTTATTTTATTTTGGCGTTGGCGCGGCTGTCCCGGCCCTGGCTCTCCTGGCACCCCTGCAGCTGCACCAGACGGCTGCCCACCCTGCTGCTCCTGCCCTGGCGCCCACGGGCCCGTGGCCCTCGGCAGATTCCAAGCGACCACCGCTCCCCCGCATCCCCACCGTGAGCCGACCACAGGCACTGCCCGAGCCACGAGCCAGGCTGCCGTCACCGCCACCCCCAGAGGGAAGCGGCAGCCCTGCCTGCGGCCCTCAGGGCCCTCAGGGTTGCCGAGGCTGCGTCTCGACCTGGTCTAGGCCCCCTTCCGGCTGTCACTGCGGCGTGGGGCACTCGGACCCAGCGCCACACTTGGCCATTCGGCTTTGACGGGCAGAGGCCTCCTTGACCCTGCAGCTGGGACGCCAGCCCCACACCCGATGGGGCTGCGGTCTCTCCTGTGCAGCCTCCATCCCCGCTGCACGCGGCTCCGCCACGCTCCCGGCTCCACAGCGCGCCTCCAGCCTCCAGCCTCCAGCCTCCAGCGCAGGGCAGGCAGGAACGGCGAGCGCACGAGACGAGCAGCACGCGGGGAAAACCACTTCTCCACGTAAACGCTCCTCCAAGTGTTAGCGGGAGCGGGGCGTCCCGAGCGAGGGCTCTGAGACCTGCAGCGAGGCGGCCGGCACGTCAGGAGCAGCGCCGCGCGCCACCAGCCTCGCGCGCAGGGACGGAGCACAAAACCCGGGAGGCGGCCGGGAACCAGGCGCTCTGCGGGCGCGGACGACCCTGTGTCCTGGAGCACCGGCTGGACTGTGGCCCTTCCCGACATGACTCCCGACACACAGCTGCGCAGGCTCCCCAGGTACCTGGAGGCCCGTCAGCGTCGCTTCTTCGTGCGCGCGCCACCGGCAAAACCTCGGGAGGGAGCCGCGCCGTGTGACTGTGCTCGCGGGGACTCTGGCCTCAGTGCGCTGGCAGCCACTGCTGCCTCAAACCCGCACGCACTCACGCGAACACACATGTACGCACATGTACACACACCCCCCCTCGGCTTCTACCAAGAATTCAAACCTGTCACTTGGTGCTTCAGCTGGGCACCAGCACAAGTGTGCCCTCGCCTCGCAGGATGTCCAGGTTCGGCCACTCCCCGAGGTAGGGCCTCACCCGCAGGGGCACCGCTCCCATCACACCGCCCTCCTCCCCGACCCGACGCCTGGTCCCGCTGCCGCCCCCCACATATAACCCGTCTGCATGTTCCCCGATTCAAGTGACTTCCAGGGCAAGTGCCCCTTCCTGGAGGGGACCTTGTGTGTCCCACTGTCCTCATGGCTCAGCGGCCACCCTGTGGACGGATGGCAGTCCCGCAGCATCTCTGGGCGCTCGGAGAACCTCCTGGGTTGTACCCGTAGCTCCGGATGGCGCCGTCTCCTTGTTCAAGGGGCGGTTCCACCTCTCCCGTCTCAAAGGCTCTGTCCCCTGTCCCATCGTGCGGACACCCCCCGCCTGGGGCAGCACTGTCTCCGCCCCCCGGCCCTGCCCGCCCTGGGCAGCACTGTCTCTGCAAACCGCTCCGACGCACGGTGCGAAGTGAAGAAGAGCGTGGAGCGAGGAATGATCAAGACAGAAACGGCCTCATCACACACGGGAGGGAGGCCCGCGGGGCGAGGCGCAGGGCGAGGCCGCACCTGTGCGCAGCAAGTGCTCCAGGGCGTCGGCGTACTGCAGGAGGCGGCTGGCGTACAGCCAGGACTGCAGGCGGTAACTGTTGCCGTCGTTACTCCGTGGGTCCTGGTAGAACTTCTCCAAACTGCAGTTGCCACTGAACTCGACGCTCAGGGGCTTCCCGTCGCCCGTGGTGCTGTCTGCGTAATGGATGCCCGCTTCTGGGAAGTGCCTCAGGCCTGACAAGAGAACCAGCGAGGAGACGTGATGTGGTGACTCACAACCACTGCTGCGCAGTGTCGCACGGTCCCGCAGAGCAGAGCCTGCCCCTGCGGCCCGGCAGGCCTGGGGCGGCCACCAGCCTGCGCGCCGTCGTGAAGAAGGGCGCACACGTGCAGAAAGTGCGCAGGAGGCGTGAGGTGACAGGGCAGCTGAAGGGCGGCACTGACGGACCCCTGCGCCGCAGACGACCTCCCAAGAGCTGCCCACGACAGGGGCCCCACTGCGCAGGGGACATTGCGTGCCACGTAAACGCCAGGGAAGCGCCAGAGTGCAGCACCGGCCCCAGGCGGCAGGGAGGGGCGCGACCCTGGCTCTGCGCTGCACAGACACGTGATGACCCCAAAGCCAGCAGCTACCCGTCTCAGAAGGTGCCCTGCTCAGACTGTCATCACGTAACTCCAACTCAAACTGACAGCAGACACAGGTTGTAGCTTTTAATTTTCCAAACTGAAAGACGAAAATTTTTTCAACATAGCGAATCTGTAAAACACCACGCGGGCGGGGCCCAGGTCTGCTAGTCAGCACTCGTGTCAAATTCTCTCGCTCAGCTGCCAGCTCTGCGAGAAGCTGCCGCTTTACCTGACAGTCCGTACCGAGTTTCTCGGCGACCTCCTTTGCCAGCTTGCCTTTTCCAGAGCAGAGGTTACCGTCCACAGTTATCACTTTGCTGCGCTCTGTCAACTTCTTGGTGGTCCTTTCGCCAAGTATGAACGCCAGAGGGCCGTAGGGCAGCCTGCACCGAGCACTGCTGTGCACGCCTTCCTGAAAGACAGGCGCGACAGCACCTGTGAGGACGCTGGGCCTGCGGGCACCAGGGAGATGCCCACGTGTGCGCTCATCACCCACTTCCCCCGCTAATCACTGGACTCCTGCCCAAACCCAGCGTAAGCGCCTAAGGGAAGGTGGTCCGTCTCTTCCATTCTTTGCTGACGCCTCCGTGCAAAGGAAGGAAGGAGGGAGGGCGGGAAGGAGGGAAAGAAGCAGGCAGGATGGTGGATGAGGGCTAGAAGGAAGGCAGAGAGGAAGGGGCACAAGGGGGCGCGAGGGAGAAAAGTAACAGGAGCATTTCTCTAGTCCAGGCTCTGTCCTGAGCTCTGGACCTGGACATCTAAACTGCTTTTAAGCAGCTCCGCCTGGATGTCTTGAAGGTCCTGACGCTAATGGCCAGACTGCATCCGCTCCCGCCACCAGCTCGCTGTCCATGATCCTCCAACCAAATCAGAGAAGCCCCTTGGGTAGCCGTGCCCACCCCCGGCTCTCAGCTCCACAGGACCCTCTTCACTGACCTTGGAGCCTGCTGTGCAGCAGCGCGTCCCCTCATCCCTGCAGACCCGGCTACCAGGCAGACACCTGCCTTTCCACTTAGCTCCAGATCCCAGGCTAGTCCCACACTGCAGCCCAATCAACCTCAACAAAACTCCAAACACAAACAGACGTCTCTCTATATCCCCAAATTTCAAACTCCCACAGATCGTGAATACTTACTCAGTAACTACTGTGCTATTAACTCATTCATTTAACAAGTGCTCATTAGGAGCCGAGGTCTAGAGATATTTTCTAGACAGCACGGCTACAGCAGCGGCCAACATCACGTGAGCTAACAAAGAGCAATCTCACGGCCAGCTCAGTAAGTGCTGAGGACCTCAGTGGAGGGACGGCAATAGTGTCGAAATGGGCAGCGTGGGGCCCATGCCGGGAGGGTGGCACTGGAACAAAGATGCTGGGAAGGGAACAGGTGGCCTGGCGGACATCTGGTCTTCTGGTACCGGGACCAGGTATGTGCAAGTGCTGAGGCAGGAGGGCGGCTGGATGAGCAAGGCCAGTGCAGCAGGGCCAGTGGACTGGGGTGGGCAGGGGCAGAAGAGGGCGCAGAGGGGGCGCTCTGGCGCTGGCACCTTGCACCCCAGAAGCGAATGCCTCCTCCTCTAGGCTCCCTCTGATCAGTGTACACCGTCTCCCCATCTGCGTGCACAGCAACCGCCGCTGCGGCACACAGCAGGCTGCCGGACCTGTCTGGAGAGCCCTCCTGCCCCGCGATGGCGGTTCCGCCAGAACGCCCACTGACAGCCTAGCTGCCGCCCTGCGCTCCGGGGTCACAAGGAATAGAATAAACGATCACGCGGGACCCAGAGCCAGCTCTGTCGGTTCCTCCGGGAACACGGCGCGCGACCTCCATCCGGCCTTTCTAAGGCCCCGCCGAGGCGCCTCTGCAGCCTGCGGGGGCCCCCTGCCCGGGAGGGGACCCTCCGGCGGGGGCTTGTGCGCCGCCGGCTGCAGCAGCTTGTGCCCCGCTACGCGCGGGGCGCTGGCTCCCGCTGACCCGTCCCGGGCCCGGGCAGCCCAGGCAACACCCGCTTTTCTCTCCTCTCGCAGCCTCTGCCCGTCCTCCCACAGGTGACCCGCCGCCGAGGTCGCCCCGGGGTCAGCAGCGGTCACTGGCGCTGTCCAGCGGGGACGGGGATGGGACGGGGGACGGCACGGGGA
>RJWH01008436.1:0-30454 GCA_004363575.1 Solenodon paradoxus
CCTTATTTCTTTATTTCCTTCTTTCTTTCCTTCCCTCTTTCCCTCCCTCCCTTCCTCCCTCCCATTCTTCCTCTTTCCTTCCTTCCTTCTTCCTTCCTTCCTTCCTTCCCTCCTTCCTCCCTCTGTCCCTCCCTCCTTCCCCTCCTTCCTTATTTCTTTATTTCCTTCTTTCTTTCCTTCCCTCTTTCTCTCCCTCCCTTCCTCCCTCCCTCCCTTCCTCCCTTCCTTCCTTCCTTCTTTCCTCCTTCTTCCCTCTGTCCCTCCTTCTTCCATTCCTTCCTTATTTATTTTCTTCCTTCTTTCCTTCCCTCCCTCCCTCCCTTCCTTCCTTCCTTTTTCCCTCCATCTCCCCCTCCTTCTCCCCATTTCTTTTTATGAAAACAGCTCGCAGAAATAGACTACTAATGTTCCTCACTCTTAGAAGCTTCCAACTAAACTCAGCTGTGATTACTTTAAGTGACTATGAAATTAGAGGACTAATTTGCAGAAAACAACCTCTGCCTTGGGATGCCTTTTCATGAAGGCCCACCACATTGGCCCTCACTCCTGGGGGGCCCCTAGCTCTCCAGGCCGGATGGGGGAGAGGATTTCCTCCTGTGCACACATCAGCTTGTCGGCAGACTATCCGCCTGCAGAGTTCCCATGGCCTCCGAAATGGGCAAGGAGTCTGGCCCAACATCAAGAAAGCAAAAGGCTTTCAAGCATAGATGCCTTGGAGATCAAACCCAGGGGGAGGGAGTTGGGGGATCCTTAAGAGACAGCCTGGGACTCGGAACTGGCTGTGGCCTTGGCTTTGCGGTGAACTAGCGGTGACCTGTCAGCAGCAACAGCACCTGCCATTTGCCACGTTTCTCTTGTGTATTTTGGCCGCACCTGAGAACTCTGGAAATGCCATGCGACTTTGGACAAGTGACCTGATTTTTCTGTGTCCCCGTCCTCATGCGCATGATGGGATGAGGCTAGTGTGGTGACAAGGACTCATGAGACTGTGCGGAGGGACTTGAAGCCCGCCTGGCACGGAGTGACCTCAGTGTGCCCAGGTGTGTCCCAACTAGTGCTGCCATGCTGTTGACCATGCTGAGCAGGAGCGAACAGGACAGGGAACCAAATGAGAGGCCGTGCTGTCCTGAGTCAGTGTGTCCCCTTTGGCCTGGGAGCCACAGTTTCCCAGCCTGGAGCTCTAAAGCAGAGGAGCCAGCAGTCTACCCTCGTGACCTCACCCAGCCATGCTCAGGGGACCTCTTTCCCCAAGATCATTGCCACCTCCACCCTTTCCCCCAGGCAGCCACTGAATCTATAAAAGCATTCTGCCTGGGGGCAGGGGCAGGGGCTGGGGGTGGTGGAGCTGGCCAGTCGTTGTCCCCTCCCCAGCACTGCCGTAAATCTCCCTCCCCTCACCCTGTCATTCAGCCTGTGTGTGCCCTGCTGGGGACCGCAGCCCCTCCATACGGTTCAGCTGGCAGACTGGGAGGGGCCTGGGGATGGACTTTGTTCGGGCCTCCTGACCATTGAGGCAGGGGAGGAGCAGGGGTCAGGACAGCAGCAGTGCCTTTCACAGGCTCCCTGGGAGCAGCTGTAGGGGCGCTGGCAGGAGACAGATGACTGAAACCCACTCTGGTCTTTACTATTTGTGAGGGATGAACAGAGGAGGCCCCCGCACACACAGGATGGAGTGTGGTCACGTTGGTTCATGGAGTGAAAGAAAGAAAAGAGAAAGAGGGAGGCGTGTGTAGAGAAGAAAGGAACAGGCATGAGAAGGGGGACCTGTCTCAGAGGGGGCTGCCAGACACCCAGAATTGTCCCCAGTAACTGTCTGCAGGCTGGGTTCACACTCAGGGCTGTGCAGCCTGGCTTGGCCTCACTCACTCACTCTGGGCCCCTAAGGAACACACACACACACACACACACACACACACACACACACACACACGACTGTGGTAAGTCCTCATTCTCCATCTCGCAGGTCTGCACTCCTGCTTGCATTTTCTCCCTCTTGGGAAGGAGGAAGGGGCAGGGTGTGTGTGTGTGTGTGTGTGTGTGTGTGTGTGTATTTTGCTGTGTTTCACATTCCATCTCCCAGACAGCGTGCATCTGGCAACACATTGTCTGCTTTTCTTCCAAAGGACGTTTCACAGTTGGGAAAAAGGGTTTCTCTGCCCCCACTCTCCGTGCAGACTCCCTGTGCCCTGGAGGGTCTGGTCAGCAGCAGGGGATCGGTTGAGGGTTGAAAGCCAGCAACCCTGCACCTTTGACTGTCTCTGGCACCTCTCCTGAGGGGGTGCAGGGGCTCAGCAGGAAGGGAGGTCAGCCCTGATGGTAAGACTCTGCTGGGGAGAGGTGCCTTCAGCCTGGAGCCAGGAGCCCCCTCTTCTCAAAGTCCCCAAGTGCTCAAAGCTCCCAGGCGGGAGTAGCAAGTTGGGTGGCTGAACCTCTGACCTTTAGTTGGGGGTGGAGAAGGGACTGAGTTCTTTATGTTTGTCCCTTTCCATGAGGAGGATCAGAAGGGATGGGGGCACTGCTCAGAGGGCCCCTTGTGTGCAGTGCAGGTTTGCCCCCTGAGGAGGAAGGGGAGGCTGTGTTCTGGGTCCTGTTCCCCCCAGTCCGTTGGGAGGAGCCTGGGTGGGCCATGTCTCCCCTCTGGCCTCAGTTTCCTCCTGTAGGGGCACAGGGGATTGATTCCACCATCCTCTGGATTCCTCTTGGGATGGTGAGCAAACAAATGAGCATCAGAAATAAGTGGGGGAAGGAACACATATGATCACTTACATATGGAGAATTTCCATGGTTGTAAAGTATAGAGCAATTCTGGAAATTCTAGAATAATGGAGATAAGACTGAGCTAATGAATGAGATAGGGGCCGAGGGCGTCAAGAAGAGTAGAGGGGGATCTCATATGACGAGGAGAGGGTGACTCATGATGACAAAGTCACATGCTCTAGATATTTGCCCTGCCATAGATGTCTCTCTGATTAAAAAAAAAAAAAAAAAAAATTTTCTGGAGATGACCCGAAATCTGGGTAATCTTCCTTCTTTCAGGTGATGATAACAGTTTCTCTTGAAACCTGCGGGCCTGGCTCCACCTTGCTGCCACAGGCCCAGGCAACACATGGGAAACAGCCTTCTCTAGACACTCCGGGGGTGGCCATCCTTCCCCGAAAGCTGCAACCCTGCCCCAACCCTTTGTTGGAGCCTTTCCCTCTGCCTCCGCATACCTGCCTCTCAGTGCTGCATCTGGAGGAGATCAGGGGAGCAATGTGACCAACCAGAAACGTCAGTGACAGCCTTTTTAGATCGGATTCCTAAGCCTGAGAGACAGCATGACACAGACCCCGTCACCATTACTGAGAATCCCAGGACGACAAAACTCAAGGTCACCGTGGGGAAAACAGAAGTCCTATCTGCTGCTGCACAGGGTTGGTGAACTCATCACTTCCTTGTAGGTTCAAGCCCAGTGTAGTCACAGACACTAGGAAGGCTCAGACATGGTGACTTGAGTGTGGGCCAAAAAGGACCCTGGGGAAGGACGACCGAGAGCCTCAGGCCCACACCCCCACAGCCGGCCTTCTGGCCTGGGAGACGCCGCAGACTCGGGAGGAGGTGGGCTGGACTGAGCATGGGAGCGGGCAGCAGAGAGTGAATGTAGGGGGAGCAGCCGGGGTGGAGTGGGGTGGGGTGGGGAGACCTGGAGCCCCACAGTACACATGCAGGGCTCAGAACCCCATCCTCTCGTCCTCCCTTTCTTAGCTGGTAGCTCTGAATCTTCCCTACGTGGCTTCTGAAGCCGCCTCTGCAACAGAGAGGACTGAACCACTGAGGAGCCTCCAATCATGTTCTTTGCATTTGGGGAGATAAGTCAATTTGCTGATTTTTGTTTTCCTGGAACACTGAACCGGAGCATAGATTAGGCTTGGATGTAAATCCCAGCTCTGTTGTTTACTAGTCATATGATCTTGAGTAGGTTTCTGAATTTCCTGTGCCTCAGTTTCCTGGCTGACAAAGTAGGAATGAGAATAATACTCCATAGAAGTGCTGGAGGTGGGGAGGGGGTCATATGGGATAATATGTTTAAAAAGCTTGGTGAAATGCTGACCCTCAGAATGGCCTCATAATGCTGGCATTATTCATCTGGACTTGGCCAGGGATAATAGTGAAAGGAAGGTGTGTTTCAATTCAGATCATCTCTTGCTCCCTGATACTGTGGGTCTGGCCCTTCGTGAAACTCTAGAACATACAATCAAGTGCAAGTCAGAGATGGACCACGTACATAAATCAGAAGACTCTGTTCTCAAGATGTCAGTTCTTCCCAGTTGATCTTAAGATTCCGCAGAGTCCAATAAAAATTCCAGCTAGCATTTTGGGTAGAAAATGGCAAACTGATTCTCAAATGTATCTGGAAACACAAAGGTCCCTAGAATATCCAAAGGGGTCTTGAAAAAGAATAACCAGGTTGGAAAATCAAGGGTTGCTTTTAGCTCTCAAGAAACTCCAGGTTCTGTCGGGAAGATGAGGTGTCGCAGTGAGAGCCCCACAGGGGTAGGGAAGAGGACAGATACTGCAGTCTGACCTTGGGTGTCTGGTGGCACCTTTGCCACATATAAGCTCATGGCCGCAGGAAACTTAACTCTCTGGCCCAGTTTGTGGCCTGCAACATGCGGATGGGATCATCGCTGTGCGGGACAGTGGTAAAGATTAAATGAGATAGTCTGCTGAAAAGGAACATTCCATCAGCAGGACTGCAAAGTCAGTCTTGTCGCTTGGATTACATTGGAACACCTAATCTGGTGGGAAAATAAGACCTATGGACACACATATCTGATGAAAGCCATGAGTGAGATGCACAGTAATGCTTAGAGGAATTCAGTGGGCAAGAACGTCTTCACTGGGCTGATGGGGGATTGCGATGAAAAGTAGAACCGGGGGTGCTGTCAGGTATGAAACACTTTCAGCCCAAACTGTCTATAGCGGTGAGGAGGGGTGATGTGGAATGAAGGCAGCCCCTGCCCCGAAGATCCCTTTGTCCTATGAAGAAGAGCCTGGAAGGATCAAACACTGGAGCTGAGGATGTGCGCTCATGTGTCTGACTCCTCCTTTTCCATACCAGACTGGGGAAGCAGCTTGCCCGAGGTTGCTTGGCCAAAGGTTAAATGTAGAGGAAGTTCCAAGGAGACGGGACATATGAACAAAGATCCGTGGCAAGGAACTGCAAAGGGCTTCCTTGGAACCTTCGGGAAAGGCTGTTTCTGGAGCCTGAGTTCACGGCGGGCATTGTGGGTAGGGGACACCAGGAGGCTTGAGTCATCAAGAGGCGAACTGCCAAGTCCAACAGGACGCCCCATGGAGCCCTTTGGCTTAGGCCCAGCTCAGCCACCCCCTTTCTACCCCCCCGGATACACAGACCCCACCAGCCCGGGAGATGTTTCCTGAAAGGCTGAGAAAGCACAGGGAGCAGAGGGGCTGCCTCAGGGGCTCAGGGCCAGGCCTCTCACAGAGGAGCTGACGTGCAAGGGGAGGACGTGACCGGCAGCTTTCATTCTCAGAGGCCGGGGATTTCAGAGGAATGCAGCCAACTCTGGCTCTGAAGTTCCCACTTCAGACCCCGCCTGGCTGGAGCCAAGGGCGCCTCCAGTAGCCACCCTGGAAATCGGAGAGGCACGTCACAGGCCGAGTCTGTGCAGGGGAACACGTCCTCCTGGTGGCTTCTGTGAGCAGCCCACTCCTAGAGTTCCCAGTAGACCTCCTCCTTCGGTGGCCCTGGACTCTCCTCCAGCCAGCCTCCCCGAGTCTTGGTTCTCCCCTGCCCCTGTCCGCCCGCACGCGCTGTCTCCCCAGGAGAGTCTGGAATGTCAGGTCTGGAACAGACCTCCTAGGAATGTCAGGTCTCTGTCTTTAAGGTCACAAGTGAACCTGGGGAAGGAAACAGAGGTGTCATTCCAACCCCAGCACTGACTTAAGATAGGAGAGGGGTGATACCAGACTGAGGCCTCGATACCTGTCAAAGATGATTGAAGGTGGTCATCATCCCACCACTGGCCGGTCAGTTATGCGAGCCATAATCTGGACCAATGAAAAAACAGGCCAGAGGAGTCAGGATTTGCCCAAGGCCCAACAGGGAGAGGTAGGATGGGTCTAAGAGCTAGGGTTCCTGAGCCCAACGTTCTTCTCAACTCTTTGTGCAATTTGACTTATTTCCTTCTTTTTCTCATTTTCTTTCTTCTTTAGAAGGAAGGCGGGTTCTGAACAGCTTGACAGGGCACAGGCAGGGCCACCAGAGACTCAGAGAAAACAGGAGAGCGGCCGTGTCCCCGAATCAGGCTCCCTCACCCACTCCAGCCCCTGTGGTGGGTGGGAGCTGCCCCCTGCCCAGCGGTGGGGTGGAGGTGGTCTCTTTCTCTTCAGTTGGAAGACAGGAACATCTGGTGGCTTGCCCAGATTGACTCCCCCATTTCCCCAGTCCCCCCAGGAGCCTGTCCCAGTCTTCACTGTAGCTTTTATGATTATTTTTTTGTCTTCCTCCAGCTTCTCTGCTGAGTACCTTCCCTGGATCTGACTAACTCCTGCTGGTCCCCCTGACCCACATGCCTCCTTGAACCCACACACCCCCTTGAACTCAAGGCTCCAGAAACAGCCTTCCCCTGAACGTTTCAAGTAACCCCTTCACAATTACTTTTTTCTATCTCATGCATTTTGCCAGATTTCCCAGGTCTCTCTCTGTGGGAACCTTCTCGACCTTCCGGCCCTGGGGTCTGAATGGGCTCTTGGTCTCTACCCTGGTGTTCTTCACCTCATTTCAGGGGTCTGTTCCTGACTCTAACAAAATTGTAAGCAACTGTGCTCATTCAAACAATACTTAGTAAGGGCGGATGCTGTACCAGGCGTGGGCTGGGCCCTAGGCAGTGATGGCATCCAGCAGCGAATGAAGCAAAGGAAACACTTGCCCTTGTGGAGCTTACTTCTAGTGCTGAGCACTGAGACAACAGGTCAGTCAGTACGTAAATTATGGGACAACTGGGAAGGAAGGCTTAGCAGGGTGTGTTGGGGAGCAAGTTTCAACAGAGCCTTTGGGAAATGAGTTACCAAGGTGACCTTGGATGGCTCTGAAGATGTGAGCCAGGCAGCCCTGGGGGAACATTCGAGCAAAGGCCCTGAGGCAGATGAGCCTGCTCTGGAGAAAAGGCAAGGAGACCAGGGTCAGTGGGGAGGTACAGTTGAGGGCTGCTGGGAGGTTGGAGGATCCCAGCCTGTGCTGGGACCTGCAGGCTGTCGTGGCCTGGTTACGTTGCTTCTGACTGGAATGGAGTGCTCAGAGGGTTTTGAGCAGAGAAGACAAGATCTGACTTGGATTTTTACGGGACCACTCAGGCTGTGAGGTTGAGAGAGTCTGAAAGGGGTGGAGACACAGAGAACAGCAGAAGGCTTTAAGCAGAGTCTGGGTGAGGGGTGGGGAAGTGATCAAGACGGAGACACAGGTCAGGGTCAGATCTCTTTGGAGGAAGAGCAAACAGGATTCTCAGAAGGATTAAATCTGGGTGTGGGAATGTTGGAGTCCAGAATGGCCCCAGGTCGGTGCACCCTGGTGGAGTAGTGGTTGGTCAACGGCCTCTGACTGAAAAGCAGTCCACATACATCCCAAGGACCCGAGGTCACATCCTGGGTCCGGGAGAACAACCCAGATGTACAGCTGAGTGAAAAATAAATTAGGTGCTTTTTCCTCTTCTCTCTTCCTGCCTAACTGCCTGCCTGCCTGCTCACTTCCTTCATTCCTACCTGCACCTTGCCTTAAAAAATAAAGAATGACCCAGAGTTTGGGGTCTGGACAGCTGGAAGAGGGGTTGCGTCTTGGAGAGGGAAGGAGCGAGTGTGGACGGATGCCCGGGCCCTCATGTTGAAATGCGTGTGCCTGAGTGGACAGTGAGAGTCTGGATTCAGGAGGGCGATGTGGTAGAAATAAGCCTCTGAGAGTCATTGGTGGCATTTGAAACCATGAGACTGGATGAAATCTCAAGAGAATAAGGATAAATGGTAAAAAAAAAAAAAAAAAAAAAAAAAGCACTTGATTAAGAGCACACCCTGATTCCCGTTATCCAGTTGTGCATGGTGGCTGATAACTGGTATTGTAACTGCCCCATGTCCTGGACCCCCGTCCAGGGCAGGGCACGCGGGAGGCGTTTAATTATACTTCTAAAGGAGCCGGCTTCTGCTCCAGAGGAATGGGGTCTCTTCACCTCTTGACATTTCATGGGAAAATGGTGTCATTTTATCATTTCATTCCTTGATGAGGCTTAAATTTCAGCTTCCAGAAAACTAACAGAGGGGTTGGGATGGGCGCCTAGGGCTATCTTTGCTCGGTGGCTTTATATAACTCAGACCTTTTCCCCACAGCCATGCAACTCTGGCTGCTTTGGGCGGTGCCAATAAGATTAAGTATTTAGCACCCACTATATTTTGTGCTCGGTATTTCTGACAAAATGTTTCCTGCCTCCATGACGACCCTGGAGGAGGGTGGCGTGTGTGTGTGTGTGGCGAGTGGGGAGGCAGGCTTCAGCAGGCTGTGGCTCAGCCCCTTCCTCTGCGCCTTCGTCTTGATGCAGTTCGTCCAACTGCAGTTCCTCTTTGTTTATCTACTTTTCCCTAAAAATTCCCCCAGATGCTTGAGATTAGTGCGTAAATGCCCAAGCTGGAATAATGGAGTAGTTCAAAATGTCAGCTCGCCCCAGTTTATTAGAGTCGAGTGCCATTAGGACCATCCATTTCTCCAGGAAGATGGGCACAGGCTTTTAGGAAGCGCTCATTTGCACAAGGCCACTGCCCAGAGCACAGAGACTGTTGCTTCACCCAGTCTTGTACATAAGAAGCCACAAGCTGTTCCAGCCAGTCATGTCTTCACAGGGCTGGCAGTAGACACCAGAAATGGACCAACATTGAGCTGGGGTCTCTTCTGCCTGTATCACCTTCTCTCCTGCTCTGCGAAGACTGCATCCCCATCCCCACCTCCAAGAGCAGAGGGCAGCACCTGTACCATCTCAGGATCCTTCAGGCCTGCTGACTGGTGGCCCAAAGGGTGGCTTTCAGCCCCCCTACACCTCATTTACCCCCGTTAGCCCAACTCCCTTCCTGCCCACCGCTTTCTTCTAGAAACACGCAGACGTATTAACACCTCTCATGTGTTTCGCTGTTTCTTCAACAGTTGTATTCCAGCCAGTTACAGAGCTAAAGGCAAGGGTGAGTGCTTGAGCAAGTCATGTTGGATAAGGACTCAGCCAGCATTCTAGCATAGCACAGATAAAGAAAGTTGAGAGAAAGGAGGGTCGAACGACCACCCCAGACTCCAGCTAAGGCTCTCGACTAAACTCCGACTCAGCAAACCCAGGCTTCCCGGAAGGTCTCTCCAAGGCAGGGGAGGGCTTCAGTCAGGAGCGAGAAGACTTTGGCTGATGGTCCCAGAGTCAGGGGTTCTGCCTGAGCCAGGGGCTTGACTTTTCAGTAGTCAACTGATTGGAGTGGTGGGTAGAGAGAAAACTTGGAAGCAGTGGGAAGTTAACGACATTCTTCCCAGAATAGCTCTAAAAATAGGACAGCTTTACAAACCACCTAGGATGATTGAAAGCAGGTGGGATTGGAGCAGATGCCCTCTGGAGATGCCTGTCAGACCCAGAGTTTGTCAGAAGTCTTTAGCCTTTTCTGATTGTTCAGCAGATCTCAGAATGCAGCTTAGGACGTTTCTTCCCTCAAGTTCCTTGTGTATCCTGCTTTAGAGTCAGCACCTGAAAGAGAAGAGGCCCACACACATCTCTGGATGAAGGGATGAATGGAGGGAGAGAGATGGAGAGGATGGATGCATGGATGAATGGGTGGGTGGGTGGGTGGATGGATGGATGGTTAAGTGGATGGGTGGAAGGATGAGCTATAGATGGATGGATGGATAGATGTTTGTAGGCTACAGATTTGCCAACTAGAGTCCTGTGTGTGGATCCATAACAGAGAACACAAAAATCACAGGAGGATGATTAGTTTTGTCTTTATTTCCTGTATTGGCTTCACCTGATGTTACTTTCACATTAAGAGGAATTCATGTTTTGGAAGCAGGTGACATTTCCCCTAGCCAGGTATTGTGATCGTCAGCTGGCAAGGCTGCTTCTCTTGAAGGATGGTGTGTCAAACCATGACTTAGCGGCTAGAGGGAACGCCCATCAGAGCAGGGATGCTGCCTTCAGTGCCCAGGTAACCACTGTTCTCTCTCAGCATGCTTGTGCCCACCAGGGTCCTCTGCCCTGCTGATAGGCCTTAGCTTCTCTGCCAGCCTTCAATGTATTCGCTTCCTGGGGTTACCATAGCTTGCAGTTGTTGAGAAATGAGCCATCTTTCCGATCATATATTCAAGCTTTTATATCACCTTCTCATCTAGACAAGAGTGTTTTACAGAAATCCCTGGATTAAAGTAGGACTGCAGTGAATTCTTCGATTTAATGAAGATGCTCATTGAGGGAAAATAATCACTTCTTAGTTACATTTATTTATTTAAGTTTCTTAAAGTGGCTGAAAAGGTACTGTGTTCCCTGGACTCGTTCTCACAGGTGGGCCCTCTCTGCCCCAACACCTCACTCAGCTTGAGGATGGCCAGGCCTCCTTCCTCTGGAACCCCAGAATGGGGCTCAGCACTTGAGTATGTACCCCTGCTTCCTTGTCACTTGCTTGATGAGTCAGAATTCTGTGTGGGAAAGAATTTCAGACCATTAGGAGAAACCCTCTTTGTGTAAGAGTTTAATGTTATGGAAGAGGGGATTTGTGTTCACCCTCAAAAGGATGGAGACTTAACCATCCATGCCTTGGAAAAGCTGGAAGATACTATGCGATCTTCCATGGGATGGCATTCCTGGAACTGCAGGCTTGGGGAAAGGGAGGAAAGCACCTCTGGAAAACCAGCTTTGGAAAGAATCAACATTGCCACCATTGTGCGTGGCTCTTGAATTTGGGAGTCTATGCACCGGAAGAGGGACTAACTGGAGGGGCCGGAGGAGAATGCAGCTTCTCACTGTGGACCATGTGAACTTCTGTTGATGGCCATGACATCTGTCTCACGCGTTCAAACACATGAGCCCCACAGCCACCCCAAGGCTGACTAGGGGAGAAGGCCTGACAGTTAGAACAGGCTTGCCTCTGTCACATACTCGTGGCTTGCAGGCTATTTGCAAACACCCTCCCAACGTGAGTTCCCTGGGGTTGCTGCTAGGAGGGTCTCATGCAGTGGGGATTATTTTCTGGAACGCTGCTGCTCGGTGAGTCTGAGGACGGGGGGAGACCTCCACTTTCCTTGGGGCCACCCTTTATACTGCTCGAACCTTTTTTCTGACCGCTGCATGGGGAGTATCCAGCCCGGAGCAGCCTGCACCAACAGCCTTCTTGCCTGCCTGGGTCCCCAGTATCCTCATCCAAACCCCCACGGTCTGCAGGGCTTCCAGTGATCAGCCACCGTAGATGACTTCCCAGAGTGCTGCCCCACGAGGAGTATCTGAACTATCCCGAATTTTCCTCCCTGCCAACTCCACCTTTCCAGAGTCCTGTTTTCCCCCCAGAAGAGCAAGTTTCTGGTCAGTTGACATGTGCCAGCATGAGTTGTCGTTGATGTCTTACTCGGTGGTTTGACTGGGGAGTTTCTGGAGAACCAGATTCTTAAAGTAGTGGCACTAATTGGGTGGAGTAGGGGGACACTCGAAAGCAAAGAAGAGCCTTTCAGGTGCCCCACAGATCACCCATGAAGCCCCCACTTCTAGACCTACAGCCAGCCTCACACCTATGGGATGGGTCTCAGTTATTTGGATCCCAAAGAATCTGTGAGCGACAGGGCACAGCGTATGAACCCATTCTCCACATGGGGCTCAGCAAGGCCAACTGACTTGCCCAAGCTCACGAAGTGCTCCCGGCACTGTCACTGGAGGTTTGCCGAGGAAGCACAGTCTTCTGTGGTGAACAGAGTGCTGGCGCTCAAAGGGGGACCACTCCAGGCCTCTACGTTTTTACAGTCAGAAGGTTACATGTCCCCTGGGTGCCACCTCCTCCGCGTACAGCACAGCCGCTTGTTCGGCAGGGGGCAAGGAAGTGCTGGCACAGTGCCAGGGGTACCTCCAGCTCCTGCCCTTTCTTTCCACGGTCCTGTGAGCAAGCTGGCGTTATTTTTATCTGGGGACGCTGGTGTGGGAGGCATTTTTGTCAGTGTCATCTGGGAAATGCAGCTGAATTATCTGTTGTCCAAAGCACCCCCAAATAATCAGTGTTAAGTGTGCTAAGCTGTTCACATTTAAAAATACAGTCAGACTGATGAAAGCTAATTTGCTCATGGAGCTGACATCACAGACAAGCTCTGAGCTGTCAGTTCCAGGACCCAGGCTTTATTTATACCCACTTGGATTTTTGGCTCATCACACTGAAGGGCTCATGTTTTGTTTTTTTTTAACCATAATTCATGTCTCTGATCCACAAGAGGCCGGGGGGTGGCCACGCTGTGTGGATGAGATGCCGGGACGGGCCATGTGCACTGACGCTGACTTCTGCTGAGGTGGCAGGAGCTCTGTTCTGCATCCAGGGATGTAGCTCCTTGGTGGCAGGTGTGTCGCACGCAGTCCCTAGATATCTAAAGACAGTCTCAAGGATGCCCCCAGGGGCTGAGTCCCTGGCTGCCTGCTTCCTGGCATCCTCCGTGTGCCTCTGAGGCTGGCTGTGCCCGGTGGGGCAGCGGTGTGCACGCTGATGCTTCCCAGTGACTCTCAGCTGGCATGACGCTGCCCCTGGCAGGCATTCGAAGATGTCTGGAGACACTTTGGATTCCTATTCCAGGAGTGTGCGGGGAGCTGTGACTAGCGCTGACGGGCTAGAGATCTACAATGCATGAGACTGCCCCCCACAGGAAAGAATAATAAGCAGGTCCCAAATGTCAAGAATGCCATGATCAGATAAGTCTGCTCTAGCAGATGGCGCCTCCTCCCACCACCCAGCCTGCTTGGCAGTTGGTGCAAGACAGCCAAGACCGCCAGTAGAGGGGTGACTGGTTCGGCTGACAGCCCTCAGTCATGCGGACGGGTCCAGGAAGTGTCTCTTGAGCAATCCTGTGCAACGCCAGGGCCAAGCTGGGCTTGAAGGACAAAGGGTGGTCCCCACCCATCAGGACTAAGCACCCGCTTCACAGAGCACACTCAGTTCGCCCGATTTCATGTCTCTTGCCTCATTCAAGCTTCGCCACCACCCACAGGCCTGATGAACAGATTTGAATAGCCCCATTTTTCAGATGGCCACACTGAGGCCCAGTTAGGTGAATACCGTGCCTAAGGTCCCACAGTTCCAAACGGACAGGTCTTCTGGTCTTCCCAGTAGATACGTATAAAATAACATGTCTTTTCTACTCTCAGAGTGCTTCCTGGGTCATGTTGGGTCAACCTTTCTTGATGAGGAGTCATTCCCGTCTTTCATCTACCTTACTATGTGTGGAAACTGAGGACAGAATGAGCTCCATCTTGACATCCACTATTTCCCCTAAGGAACTTTCCTTTACAGCCTAGTCTAGAATCACCTGGTGTTTTTGCCCTCTTTGACCAGTGGGGTGGATGATGGGTGGTTGGTGGGCAGAGTCTGAGTGTCTAGATTCCAGGCAGAGTCCCTCTGAGGGCTCTGTTTCATATGGTTGAGGATATGTCCAAAATCAAGTTTGGAAAAAAATAACTCGACTGCTAAAAACACTCATGAACCACTGGTGCACTGACCAGAGGTGTAAGTATGTGGGCTCAAAAGCTAGATAGGCCTAGATGACCTGACTCTCACCTAACCCTCAGAGCTGGGCAAATCCTGAGACCGCCCACTGCTGCGCATCCCCCTTGTAGGGAAGGGTATTAGGACTATAGACTCCATAAGAATGAAATTGCCTGGCCGGGGGAGATACTCAATAATACTCCTGCTTCCCTGGACTTCCCAAGTTGGACCAAGAACATCCATGCCAAGTGCGGTGGGACAGCCTGACTTCCCCCTTCTTGGCCAGTGCGTGGTGGAATGAGATCCAGGCAAGGGTAATGGTATCTGTGCAGAGAGGAGGGAAGAAGGGAGTTACTACTGACATCAGGTGACTGGGGTGGAGAGAAGGGATGGAGAGGTCAGAGGGTGGGAGTGGAGAGCTGACGTTCTGGCTAGCAGCAGTTTCAGAGATTTTTTTTTTTTCTTGGCTAGACTGAAAGTCTTTTAGGAGTCTTATGCCTTTTCTTTGCCTCTACTGTGTATTCGGAAGAATGAAGCACCAGTGTAAAACAGCAATTTGGGGATTCGTATTGACTTAATCAAAAACTTTCAAGATATGTTTGATGATGGGTGTGCTAACTGTTAAATATCGGTAGAGCTGGGCAAGGCAAATCTATCTAGTGTCCATGCATACAGAGCTGCCCCACTCCCAGCCCACTAAACTCTCACCAGGGCTGGGGCTCCTGTTCCTCTGGTCCTTGGAAAGCTGGCCCCCATGCTCATTCTTCAGCCTTTGGTCTTGGTGTTTTCCCAGAGGCCTCCTGCCATCTCTAAGTTGATCCCTCACCCTCATTATGATCCACTACAAATACTTGTTGGATTTCCTTTGCGGCACACACCATGGCTTGTAATTACACGTGTGTTGGTGTTTGTGCTCGGGACTGCCTCTCCCTCTGGAGCACACAAGGTTTGGAACTGTCTGTTTTGCTCACCAGTATGCATCCAGCATCTGGGATATAGTAGCCCCTAGGTGAGTATTTGCTGAGTTCACCGAACGATGAATGGGAGACTCAGACAATGTAGAACCAGGGAGAGATCTTGTTACAATACAGGGTGAGGTTGTTTTCTTCTAGTAGGTAACTTTCCTCATAGACTGGCCCGGGGCTCCTTGGAGCAGCATGAGAGTCCATCTGGCCTGGGACCTGGAGCTTGCAGCTCATTGAGAGGGCCTGGGTGCTTCCATCAGGGCCTCCTGCACCCGCACAGCACTGGGCACAGACATGAAACCCAGATGGTCAGAACCTAATGAAAAGCCTGTTGCAAAGCAGAACTGTTCAGAGGGAGCCTGATGCAAACAGCTTCCATCCTGTCTTTGCAGAGAGTAAACAAGCGTGACAGTCACATCCATGTTCATAGCTTCACACACATCCCAGAGGCAGGACAGGAGCCAGAAACCCCCATTTCTCACAGAGGCAAATAGTGGCCTTCCCCGAGCCCACCGAACCTGTGTCCTCTATGGAATTGTCATCCTGTAACCATTTTGAGATAAGCTTGATGAAAGACATGCACATCCCCATTTCAGCCTCCCTGAGGGAAAATGCCCCCTTGATACCAATGTGACTTCTAAAGCATTCATCTATGCTGACGTTCAAAGTCACGGTGAACTGGGGATTCAGGCTGAGTCATTCTGGAATCCCCATTACAGGCAGAATCGTTTTGTGAGTATTTCGAGGGGTTTTTCTCAAATTCTGTAAATAGTTTGATAATGCCTATGTCATCATCTGTTTTTATCACCAGCCTTCCACACAGTTCCAGAAGTAATGGGGACACACAGCGAGTGTAGGATTTTGCATCTTCAGTTCCCAGTTGAGCCAGAGCTGTGGGGTCCCAGTGCTTCTGCCTAGACGAGGGGAAGCTGGTCCTGGCAGAAACCCGGGGAGCAGAGTCTAGAAATCTCCAGAAGATGGATTCTGGCCTCAATTCCCATTTTTCTCACACAGAACAGCTAGGACAGGCCCCTAGTCCTCTGTGTGCTTCAGTTCTCCACATCAGAAGGCGGGTGTGCTAACCCTTTGCTATTAGGGAGGGCTCCCGATTCTGCCAAGGATTTGCTCACCTCTCTTGTCTCCCCAGCACCTCATCCAGCTGGTAGCTCAGGTCATCTCTTTGCATTTTACCAATGAGGACACACGCGCAGACAGAAAATGACCCAATCGTCACTCAGCGACTGACCCAAACTAGACGTGGTGCCCTGTACCCCACAGTCAGCCTGCTCCCCAAGCTGAAGCCATAGTGAGCTGGTCCCTCCCTCCCCACAGCACTTTGGTAGGACCTACCTGTACTGGGGCCACAGCCATTCTTTAGGCCAGACAGCAGCCCGGCAGGGCGGGACCCCAATTCTGAAGGGCAGACTGCTGGGCCCTCTCCTCCAGGGGCACCTAGAGAGAAGGGCAGGGCAGAGGCAGGCGCTGCCCTGCCTGCAGGAAGAGGGACTCTCGAATGGGAGGTTGGGAGGGGAGAAAGAATACCAAGGGCAGAAGCAGAGACCTAGGTTCCAACCCTACCAACCTTGGAAGGTGGGTGGGATCTCAGGACCTCATCCTCGGCCTAAGACGCTGGGTGGGGTAGAGCTGGTAACACCTGTGGGACAGTCTCAGAAAAGAAAAGCCTATGTAAGTTTTTGTGTGGTGACTGCACCTCTGTCAGGCAGGCAGCAGATGAGGCCGGTGCCGGCATCGCAGCCTGCAGTCTGGTTACCGCGGGCTGCCCGAGGTGTGGGGGCAGCGTATTCCCACTCACCTGGCGAGTGGTCCCCGAAGCTGAGCCCTGGGACACCCTGCTTGGAGGAACTCCTGCTCATCCACCCGTATTCCTCTCTGCTAGACAAGCCAGCACTCTCTTCCTGCTCAGGCTGAAAGGAAAATTTCCAGTCTCTTCTCAGGGCTTTTCAAGGCCGTGGCCACAGCGGGTGCTGGCTCCCCCTTGCCTGAGAATGAGGCTTCACACCTGCCTAAGTGTGAGACAGAATTCGCAGCTTCTCCCCGTGCGCCCAGCCCGCTTCCCCCGCCCTCCTACAGATCAGCAGAGCTGAGACTACCTGACCTGATTTTGCCAGTGGAAATATTCTGGGTGCTCATACCCTGGGCAGCTTAGAAAATGTCTCCACGATGTTCTGGATTCAAGTGGAAGTGGCCGATGGCAGTTCCCGGTCATAATGTGTGCCCCTCACCTCGAGCTTAGTGCCAGGGACCACGTTCTCTCAGCCACGGTGCCATGAGTCAGCAGTCACAGAGAAGGTCTCCAGTGATTTTTTAATAACAACAATGAAGGGCCGGCATTTGAGCATGATTTTCACATCTGTTGATGAGACAGATTCAAGATCAGCCCTATAGTAACACTCTCTTCTTTCTTTGGGGCCGCAGAAGCCACCACCAGCATGCAGGGAACTTGACCTAATGCACGGGGGCGTTTCAGGTGTTCAAAGCCACCGTGACGGACCCAGCCAGGGTCAGCGTTTGCAGTAGACAGCTGTTGTCTCTGGTCTATGGCTCATCACAGAGTCCCACCTGCCCACTTATGGATTTGGCCCCCTGGCCTGGGTCTAACTAGTCAAGGAGCCCCATCTCCACATCTCAGTGACTGGTTTGAGGGACAGTCATGTGGCAAGAAGGGCCAGAGTCTTGCCCTGGGATTTGCTGCTTGGACACTAGAAGGCTCATGTTAGAGACGGGGAGCTACTGAGAGCTCTCTTTGCCATCACAGAGGGTGACCCTGGCAGGAGAGAAAGCAGTCAGCATGCAAGTCACTGCCAAGATAGGCACAGTCAAGGGCAATGAAGACCAGCCCTGGTATCATTTGAGCCCTCTGAACCGGCTGTGCCTTTGGTCCCCACCTCATGTAACCCAGACGAGCTCCTATGTGCTTATGGCAATTTGAGAGCGTTTCTGTCGCTCGCAGCGGAGAACCCTATGGAGCGGTGTCTGCGGGCCGAGAGAGAGAGGCAGTGGAGTAACCAGAGCTCTGGTGTCTCGTGGATGTGTGTCTGGGTCTTGGACCTGGGAGGCCAGTGCTGCTCAGGGGAAGGTCCAGCCTGCAGCAAGCAAGGACATGCTCAAAGGCGGGGAGCAGGTCAGGGTCCACTGGGCCTCAGAGCTCAAGGCAAACAAGCAATCCTGGGATGGAGGCTGCAGCCCTGGTGCCGCACCAGCCTCTGAGGCGCCTTCTCCCTCCAGGCAAGGCTGTTCGCAAAGCAGAGTGACCTGCAGGTCAGATTCTCGCATTTCCAAAGTCAAGGTACAGCTGAGTCCCCAGAGCCAGGCTGCAGGGCCCAGCAAACCTGAGCCAAGACTGGCAGCTGTGGCCACAATGTGGCAGGGATGTCGGGCTGTGAGTGAGTGCAGCCTGGAAGACACGCCCCTGGGCAGGGGCTGCTTTGATGGACAGAGTACTCAGAATGCAATGACCAGGACATCTCTCTGCCACTTGTTAAATACCTACTATGTGTCAGCCACACTGCACATCACTTACTGATGCCAAGAAGGTCTGTCCAGCGTGGCCAGAGTGATGCCAAATCTGGGTGATCCTCTTACATTTGCTACCCTGATGGGCATGTGAGAGGCAGGCCCGTGGGCTCCTGCCCAAGACATGGGTACCGGCCAGACAGTGCCAATGTCTGCAGAGCAGACAGCGCGTTCTCCCTTCCCCTCCACTGCAGAATCCGTGCTCAGCTGGAAGCCCGCCCACCGACTCAGCCCACTCCTTTCTGTCCATTCAGCAGTGCTGATGCCCAGCTCCGTTCCACCCTCCTGCCTTGACCCACAAATCCAAGGTGCAAAGGTTCATTCTAATTTTATCCTATCAGTTCATTTGCATTGTTTCTCTGTATTCGATAGGTGAAAATTATCCAATATTTGTCTTTCTCCTTCTGACTTTTTTCACTCGAGTACAATGACAATGTCCTCAAGTTCCCTTCATGTTACCACAAATGGCAAATGATCATCTTTTTATGACTGAATGGCATTGGGGGGGTGGTGTGTGTGTGTGTGTGTGTGTGTGTGTGTGTGTGTGTTTACAGGTCTTCCTTATTTCTTCATTCCTCTGTGGGCACTTAGGTTGATTCCATCACTTGGCTCTTGTGAATAGTGCTGCCATAGACACAGGGATGCATACATCTTTCTGAGTTAATATCTTCACATTCTTCAGATAGATACCTGAGACAAGAGGTTGCTGACTTGTACAGAAGTTTTAATATTTTGAGGACTCCCCACACCGCTCTCCACAGTGACTGCACGTTGGCAGGCAGGCATGCACCACCCACGCTCGCCCTAGCAGTGCATGCGCGCTGCTTCCTCTCCTCACCCTCGACACTTGTCGTTCTTCTCTTTCTTATCTAGCCATTCTCATCAGGGTCAGGCGATGTCTCATTGTGATTCTGATTTGCATTTCTCTAGTGAGTGATGAAGACCACTTTTTTATGTGCCTGTTGGCCTTCTGTATAGCCTCTTTAGAGAGGTGTCCATTCAGATCCTCTGCCCTATTTTTGTTTTAAGATTGGGTGGATTGTTTTGCTGTTGAGTTGTATGAGCTCTTCAAATATCTTACACGTTAACCCCTTGTATGTATGACATGCAGATACTTTCTCCTGTTGCATCGGATCTCTTCTCATCGGGTAGTGATTAAGCTGCACAAAAATGTTTTCATTTGAGACAGGCCCATTTGTTCATTCTTCACTTTCTTCACCATTGGAGTTGAGTCTCCAAAGACATCTGTAAGGAAGAGATGGTGAGGTGGATTCCCTGTCTTTTCTATAAATTGTATGGCTTCCAGGTCTGCTACTCTGGAGGAGCATTTAGGACAGGCCCCTTTGAGACCATGGAAGAGCAAACTTAAAGGGAGTGAAAATTTGAGCTAAATGAAAAATAGAGCACCTTCTGTTTTAAAAATTGCTTCCTGCTTTCCAATATAAAGAATTCTTTCGAATATTCTTTCAAAGCCCTCCAGCCAATGGCTAGGAAAAGAAGGACTGGGAACAGCTCACTGCTGCTGGACTGTCACCAGCCCGCTCCCTCTTCCCTCCCAACTTCTCAAGGAAAAAGCAACTTTCCACCAACAGGAAATAGAAGTGCGCTTTCTCCTCCCCATTGAGGGAATGGCAGCCGCCGCCATCTCTGCACAAAAACAGACCCGAGCCACCAGGGATGTGGAGTGTGGATGGCCAAATTCCCCTTGGTCATTTGTTTGAAAAACAGAAATGATGGTGAGCATGTGGGGGTTGGTGGGACTGCCCACCTACTTCAGAAAGCTTCAGAATACGCTGATCCCTGTGCCCAGACTCCTCCCTGCTGTGGCTGTGGGGGCGGGGGGACTTTCCCCCTTTGCCTGGACTCAGCTGTTTTTGGCTTGACCACAGGACTCTATCATGCCAGAGTTCATGTGGTTGTCCCGGGCAGGGAAGAATTTCCCAGAATGCCTTGAGAAACCTGAGACACTGAATGGCTTTTAGGGCTGATTGATGTGGCTGGTGCAGGAAATAGCAGTACGTCAATAAATAGTTTTAGGCAGGAAACGGGGCTTAAATGATAGCCTTCAAGTTTGGGGAAAGGCACTAGGGGTTGCTGGGAGGGAGCCTGCCAGTCAGATGAGAACCTGGAACCAAATACCAGACTTTGAAATGGCTGCCACCAATTCGAGGCCCCTTGCTGACTCTGGATGCAAGAGACTGAGGTTGAAGGCCGAGCCAGGGATCCAGGGAAAGGCTGGTTTCAGTTGGCAAAAAAGAGCCTCTTGTTCCAGAGGAAAGGCTGGCAACTTCCAGCATACATTCCGCCAAGAAGAGACACATAGACTAGTTTTCGGTGGCCTCGAAACTGGGCACATTCAGGTACCATTTCCCCGCCCTTCTGGTAGAAATCTCCTCTTGCTGGCGATTGCCAAGTGTTCAACGGTCCGCGTGAAAAAAAGCAAGGAAAAGACTCACTGCATGCCCCTCTCTTTTTAAATAATTGATTTTTTGATTATGAAACGAAATGTTCACAGAAAAGGAGGGAAATTAAAAAAAAAAAAAAAGAAAAGAAAGCTCATCCATAATTTCACTATTGAGACACACCTACTTTTCACATATTGAATATTTCTTATCTTTCTCATTCTTTAAAAAATAAAGTTGTTCACTGGATGAGTGTATCGGGTATCAAAGCAAATTTTGCTTTTGCCTTTTTTATTTAACAGTTTACAGCCATTTTTCCATGCTATTCCAGACTTCTCAGAAACATGATTTTGAATGGGTGCATGAATCATCATTTACCTAATCATTCTCCTATTGTTGGATGCTTGGGATGCTGGATTTTTGTGTGCGTTAAGCTTACTTTTCCTGTTGTAGTTTTAATTATTTCCTTATGATAATTATCTAGACATGCAATTACTAGATAAAACAGTAAGAATACTTGTAAGGCTTATTCTAAGATTTTTCCAGGAAAGCGATACCAATTTACACTGCTTATATATGAAAGTTCCTGTCTCGTGGAACTGACACAGCAATGTCAGCTGGACAAGTACTGGTTTTTAAGCTTTGAAAATATGCTAGGTAGGTGGGGAGAGAGTTTTCATTCCCTTGATTGGTATGAGATTGTCTTCTTTTGTTTTTAGGTATCTATCAGCAATTTATGTTTTGACATAGGAATTGTTTTTATTATGTAATTATTTAGTGTCCTTTCCGCATTTGTCCATTCATATTTAGTACTTTTCTTACAAATTTGAACAAGTTATGTATATATGATGGCAATCACCCTTTATCACATTTATTGCAGTTATTTTTCCCAGCATATCAATTGCCTTCTGAGAGTATTAATAATATTTTGTTGCATTCCTCTGTGGTATTACTGTAGAAAGCCCTTTCTCCATCCATAAATTTGATAAATATGTACTCAATTTAATTTTCTTCAAGTTCTGATGATTTGTCTTTATTTGTTTTTTTTTTTTAAACGTGTATCTCTTTAGTCCATCTGGAATTCATTTTAGGGCCGAGTGTGAATAGCGATTCTAGATTACCGCTCTCTTTCACACTCAGACAGCTGTCCCTGCACAGTTGCTGAAGTGAATAATGCTTCCTTTGCCCCTGACTTGCGGTCCTCCGGGGATCATGTGATAAACCCTATGGATGCCAGATTTGTTCTCAGCTATCTGATCTAGCTGTTCATTCTTATGTCAGCTCCACGCCCTTTAGTTATTAAAACTGTGGAATAGGTTAAAAAATAATGATAATATAACTCCAATTTTGTTTTGTTTTGATTTTAGCTGTTTCCCCTTTTATTCTTTCAAAGTACTTTTTTTTTCTTCTTTAAGGAAAGGTACAAGGAAGAATGAAAATCAGTAGTCAGGCAGGAAAAGAGAGGAGGAAGAAACATTTATTTATTTTATTTAGTTGTTCATCTTGGTTGTTCCCCACAGCCCTGGATCTTGAACCTGGGTCCTTGGATGAATGTGGACTATGTTGGTGGTCTTAACTGCTAGGTCACCAGGGCATGCCTCAAATTACTTTTAGGGTCATTTTTTTCAAGTTTCCATTCCTCCTTTTCTGTCAAAAAGTTCTTGTTGGGATATGGAGTACAAACCAGTGTTAAATTTGTGCATTATTTCAAGGAGAATTATCTTTCAAAGCTCTCTATCCGTTAAGAAATAGTATGTTTCTTAGTTTAAGACTTTTTCGTAAATCGCTGTTTTCATAGAAATCTTGCATATTTCTTAAACACTATCATTTAAGTATTTTTATTGCTTTAATAAATGAACATGTGCATTAAAATATCATTGGTTAATTCTGTCATAAAAAGATCTGTAGATTTTTATCTATCAATTTTACATCTAAATACTGTATTAACTAGTTACTAAGCTCTCTTGTTAACTCTAATCTTTATTAGAGAGTCCTCTAAAGATTTTCAAATATGAAATCACATCAAATCATTTTATCTTCTTCCAAGGCTCATGGATGTTATTGCTGTTTTTTAATCAGAATTCTTGGTATAATATATTACATTTATAGATTTCCTGATACTAAATCATCCTTGCCTTTCGGGGATAAAATCTACTTGACTGTAATGGATCTGTTTGTTAGTATTTCATGTAGGTTTTTCACATCTATTCACATAAGAGAAATTAGCCCATAAACTTCCTTATTTGTAATTTACTATCATTACAAGAGTTTGGTAAGAAGACACTGGAAACGCTTGTCTTTTTCTTTGTTCAGTTTGCATAGTTAGAGCAGTTATCTAAGTTTTTACACATTTAAATCAACTTACCTATAAAAGCCTTAAGTTTAGAGTCCTCTTTCTAATACATAATTCTTTCAGAGCTTTGCACTTTATGATTTGTGGTGTTTTCTGTTTTTTTCTTTCTCTTTTATTAAAGTAAAGTTTGGTGATATTTATTTTCTAAAACAATCACCTATTGCATTTTTTCCTATCATCAGCATAGAGTTGTAAATAGTCATGCCTTTTTTATCTACTTCATGTCTATTTACATATATGGTCAGTATCTCTTATTTTTGTTTCTATTTCTCCTTCCTTGAACTTATGTTTAATTTCCTTTCTCTGTTTTCTAATTAATTAATTTCTGGCTTTATCGGCATTAGAGCCTTAGTTACTGATGGTTTTCTAACTTTTGAGTTAAATACATAGATTAACATTGTCCGATAGAAGTACAATGTGGCCCACGTATCTAACTTCAAATTCAGTAATATATTTTACCCCTATATAGGACACCTGAAATTTCAACATATCGCCAATTTTTAAAAGAAATATGCGACTTTTACATTCTTTTTTTCACACTTGCTCTTTGAAAACTAGTGTCTTTTTCACACTGATCACACACCTCAGTTTGGCCCCATGTAGCTAGTGCCTGCCATATTAGTTCAGGATGGATGATATAGCTGCTTCTTTTATTTTTTTATTTTTTAAGGAAAGGTGCAAGCAGGAATGAAGGCAAGAAGGCAGGCAGGAAGAGGGAGGCAGAAGAAGCACTTTAGTTTTTATCTAGTTGGTCACATTGTTTGCTCCCCCCACCCTAACCCCGGGTCTTGAACCCAGGACCTTGGCATATACATGGGACTGCTCCCAGGGTGTGCTAGACCGCTAGGCCACCAGGGCGCACCTGCTTCCTTTTTAAACAGCCCAAATAGTTAAGACAATAAATGTACCTTTCATTATAGCTTTGACCACATGCTACAAGTTTTTGTAGCTCTTTGCTTCCTAAATAATCTATTATTATATATTTGATTCCAGTATACTTTAGGAGAATACATTTAAAAATTGGCTTTTTAAAAATTGTTCTTAATCCTTGGCCAATGTATGTAATCTGTACAATTTGTGCTTTTTGTTTAATTTATAATAGAATCGCAAACTTAAAATGAGGCTAGCTTCAATTTTGTCTTATTAGTTGCATTGTTTACATCATCTAAATAATTAATTCTCTGTTCACCTAATCAGCCACAGAATGCCAATGGGTTCATTTTCTGATACCATTCTTTCTATTTTTTCCCTCTATTTTAGTAGCTTTTTTTATAAGGAAAGGTGCAGGCAGGAAGGAAGGTAAGTCAGCAGGCAGAAAAAGAGAGGAGGAAGTATCACTTCGAAAATTTTTTAATTTAGTTGTTCATACTGGTTGTTTCCTCCCCATCCCCACCCCCCTGCCCCCAGAACCTAGGACTCAAACCCCGGGTGTATGACCTGCTATCCTGGGAGGTGATTAACCCAACTGCTGCCCACCAGTGCCTGCCACCAATAGCATTTTTAAATATCTGTTGAGTCTCTGCCATGCAGTATAAAGTGTTATCCATATGGATTTCATTTTATCCATATTAATAATATTTTCATTTTATTTAATGATTATCTTGAAAACTTTTACTAGTTCTTTTCTTTGAATTTCATATGCCCACAATTATTTTTGCCTATCTATTTTATCTACCCTATATTCAGTTCTACTAATGGTTACTAGTATTTACTTTTAATATTTTCAAAGATATACTTTAATTTCTGTTTCTCTGATTACCCACTTAAAGACGCAATCACCTGCGAACCCCAACATCCTAAGTTGTGAAGTGGTGTGTCCTTTAGGGGATCGGTTGTTAGGAATTGAATCTTGGATTATGAAGTCGTTACTACCATGAAATTCTTATTGAAATTATATTTCAAAATGAAATATGTTCTTTTTCAAGGATTATGTCTGATTTTTGACTCATCTTTTAACCAAAGTTGCAATTACCAGTGTTGACTTCTTCAGACACCAGGCTTCCATTTTCGCTTCTAGTCCTTCCAGACCATGATTTCCTTAGATTTGAGTGACACATTTTGTTGATCGCCGTCGACATTGAAGAAAATGTTTCATTTTCTAAATTCTGCTCATTGTGGCTTTTAAAAATACACACAGTGTAGAAGTTGTCATCTCAACCCTAAGTGCCCAGTTCAGTTGTGTGAAGTAAGTCACAGGGTTATGCCACTGGTCTCCAAAATTTTTATCTTGCAAAGCTGAAATTCTAGCCCTTTCATCAATATCTCCATGCTTCCCCTCTCCCCAGTGTCTGACAATCAACACTCTACTTTCTGTCTTTGTGAATTTGACTACCCCAGATACCTCTGTAAGTGGAATCATTTGGGACTTGTCTCTCTGTAACAGGTTTATTTCATTTAGCATAATGTCCTCATGGTCCGGCCCTGTTGTAGCATGTATCAGAACTTCTTTACATTTGGATACTGCGTAAAATTACATGGTGAGCACATACCACCTTTGGTTTATCCATTCATCGGTCCATGGGCACGTGGATTGCTTCTGCTTCCTGACTATGGTGAATAATGCTGCTATGAACATGGGCATGCAAATCTCTCTTTAAGATCCTGATTTCAATTTTTTTGACTGTTTACCCAGAAGTAGAATTGCTGGATCATATGGTAATTCCATTTTTAATTTTTTGAAGAATCACCATACTGTTTGCCATGGCAGCTGTACTGTTCAATTTTTTTCAAGATAAGCATGTAGGTGGGATATTTTAAAACATTTGCTTCTGGAAGATGTCTCTCTTGCTTTCACTCATAACTCGATGTGTTCTTTTCCCTTCCACAGACAAAGAGGTTGCTGCCATCTCTGAATTTTAGCAAATGTCAATGTATAAGGCCAACCATATTTTTGTTCCTTTACAAGGAACCTCCTTAGTTTTTTTTTTCCTTCATAGCTTTTTTTAAAGTTTTCCCTTTTCCTTGAAATTAAAAAAGAAAATTTTCCTGCTGAGTAGAAATGGTGAGGCTCTGGAACATTGTGAACTCTTTTTATGTGAAGAGTTAGCTCTTTTTTGTTTTGTTTTATTTTATTTTCAATGTAAGTTTTTCTCTTTGCTCTCTTTGTTCCCTGTATTCTGGTGTCCTTTTTGAAAATACATTTACTTCCTAGATTAGATGTCTGCTTTCTGTCTTCTCTATCATTTTTCTTTTTTATTTTTCCATCTATTTTTGTCTTCAGCATTCTAGTCATTTTCTAAGTTTGCCTTATGTATTACTTCGTCTGCAGTATCCATTCTATCCTTTACTGCCTCCAATTCACATTTTAATTTTGCTGTTGGATTTCTCGTTTTCATTTTTTCTCTCTTAATTCCCATGCCAGTCTCAGTCTAAGGACTTTTAGCTAGTCATGATCCCTTCTTCCGAAAGCCTTCACACACATATCACGGAATCTGTTGTTATTCTCAGACACAAAAGCCCACATGTTTTGTACCTCAGTCTTTTATTTATTTTTGCTTTATTTTCATTAGCATTTCCAGAGTTACATATTTCCATTAAATCTTCAAGAGAATGCGCCTCTATTCAGCCATGCAGGCCTTTTCCATGGGTACCATATTTCTTTTCTCCTCTCTTACCCTTGAATGAGGAAGGCCCTGTGAGATGTTGGTGTTAGCTATGTGGATCATCCCTGGAATTACTCAATGTATGCTGAGGTAGCAGTAGAGACTCCCTCTTGACCTAAAACTGGTGATGGTTTCATGTGTACATCCCAAGTCCAGTTTCCAACATCTTCTAGTTAGCTTTACTAACCCAAGGCAGAATCCTATCTCCAGGCCACTGATTATCAGAAGGAAACTGAGTTAATGTGTAGTTTCTTGATCAGATATAATCATTTTTTGAAAGCTCCAGTCCCCACTTTGCCCTGCCTCTGAGCCTTTGCCTGCCCCAGTGAGATTTGCCTGAGAGCCCCACACCTCTCCTTCTGTCCCTGAATCTCCAATGACTAGGGTAAGAGCCATGCTGATGGGAGCTGCCTTAACACACAAACATGTAGATTCTCTGGTAGTTATTAACTCTGTTGACCAGAGGGAGAGACTGAAGCTCAGTCTCCCCAACTCACCCACTGCCTTTAGTCTTCCTGGAAGGGATTCAAGCTGCCCAAGGCGACTGGAGATTCTTGATGTTAACACTTTAGTTATTGGTGAAGAGTCTGCTACTGGACTGTCATCCTTCTCATTGTTTTTGCGGACTTTGTTCTTCTGTCTCTGCCTCTATGGGTATTTTTATGGGAGATGGGGTAAGGGTGCCATTTTAACTCCCAACTTGTCATGTTATAAAGTCCTAGAGTTGTGGTTCTCAACTAAGACTGTACATTGGAGTCACCTGGGAGCTTTCAACATCCCCATTATTCTAGTGCCACCTTGGACTGGAATAAAACCTCTTTGGGTTGGAATCCAAGCATCAGTTGCTTCAAGGTTCTTCCAGGTGACTCTGATGTTCAGCCAAGGCTAAGAACCCTTAATCCTGCTCAGAGAGCAATGGAGGTGCTTAGGTTCAAGTTCTAGTAGGGGGTGATTATGGTCAAGTCTTTTCATCTCTTTGTACCTTTTTTTTCCTATTCTAAAATGATAATGGTAATGCCTGCCTCCACTTTGACACAAAGTTGTAGTGGACTATAAAGATTGATGTGAGCGGAACCCCCAGAGGTTCGTGACATCAAGGCCAGCAGTTCACAGCCTTTTACAAACTTGGGGGTGGCAGGCAGTGTCATTTATTCATTCACAGCTGCCTGCTCCAGACCCTGCATAGATAGATCCCACTGCTTCTGGAGTCCCTGGTAAACTCAGGACACTCTTCCAGGGAGTTTGCCTTGGCTCAGACTCCAGAAAGAGATAAACCAACCCCATGCCCTGGCAAACCGCAGTTGAATGCAAGTAGACGCTCAGTGGAAAGTGAATGGGGAGGCAGGAGGCCTGAGGGATAAGTCCGAGACCCTGAGATCCTGAGCATGAGTGGACTCCACAACGGTCTGGATAAAGGTTTAGTGGAAAGTTCCAGAATGACTAGAGCTTGGGCTCTGATGGGTTTCCAATTTTAAAACACTGTAAAAAAGAAGGGAAAAGGTGTGGTTTCTAGAATTGGCAGTGCTGCAGTGCTATCATTGCCGCATACCCATGGGCAAGGCAGGGAACTTCTCTGACCTCAGATTCACATCTATAAAGTGGGGCAATAATAAGACCTGCCTTATAGAATCATTGTGACAATTAAGGTAGTTGGCTCAGTGTCCAGAGCACAGAGAGTAGCTGCTATTGTTTTAAACACACCCATACACACTTTGAGTTGATGAAACTCTGGAGTTATAAGCTGTGACCCAGGTTCGTCCAGATGTGGAACTGAAAGGACTTGTTTTAGAGGTCGTCTCATCCAGTGCACAATTTCCCAGCTGAGAGGCTGGCACCCCGTCAACCCTTTTAGGTTTCTAGATAGCACTTCCATCACATACAAGGGACAGACATTAACCAAGTCCTTTGTGAGGTTCTTTCCCCGTTCTGAGATTGTGGTGTGGGTGGAAATGTTCACTCAACACTAGCAGTAGGAGTGGGGACTGGACTGGGGAATGGCCTGGGTTCTATTTCTTTCAGTGGCATAGCCACCCAGACCCAGAATCTTGGAATATTCTTTAGAGTATTCCCTGTCTATCACCCCTGTGACCCACCACTTAGCCAGCTCTGTCTACCTTGACAAAGACTCTTGTATTAATCCTCTACCAGTCAGCCACTGCTACTTGACAAACTGCCACAGAGCACAGTCAACAAGAAGCATGTGCTTAGATGATGTATAGGCAAGTTGACTTGGGGTCAACCTGATCTAGGCTGGACTTGGGTGGGGCCTTGCTCTTTATGTCTGTCATCGTCAGTCCAGCACACAGATCATCTTCTCATAATGATGGAAGACGCATAAATGAGAGTAAGGGTCAAGGTCTCTTAAGGCTTAGCATCGGAACTAACCCATCCCTTCTGCCTCATCCTATCAGCCAAAGCAAGTTACATGGCCAAACCCAAACACAATGTGTGGGGGGAAATATATTTTTAAACATAACTTAACTGACCAATCTTGCAATTTCTGGAGAGTTCACGTTTTTATTTCACTGACTAGACAATTGCAGTGTCCTCCTACCTGGTCTCCAAAGCTATGCCATAGTAACCTTTTAAAGGCCACAGGATGATCATGGCCTTTCCTGACCCTGACCCCCCAGGGTCCCTGTAACCATCACACCACACCCAGGTCTAGCTGGTTTCAATAATCCATACTCCAGTCCTACCCTTCTTTCCCATTCTGCTTCCTGTCTTCCTCTCCCTCACCTGTGCTGGAGACAGGTGGATCATACCTCCCTGCTTACCAAACATCCATGGTACCTGCTTTCCCCTTTGTTATTATTCTCTCCACCTGAAATACTCCTAGTTCCATGTTCCAGTCCTTTCAAAGCCCTGACTTCCAACTGAAAGTACGAACTCCATCCTCTGAACTCCCCAGATCTCTTTATCTGAAACTCCCCAATGTCTTCTAACTCTTTCTCCCATATCAGAGTAATGAGTGAACATGATGTCATATCCTGGCCCTTAGCGCAGTGCCTGGCACACAGTGGGGCAATAATATTGTTAAGGGAGATGAATGAATGACTGCCTCTGGTTTTGCTCTTTCCCGGCCTCTTATGCAGCCATGTCTCTAGCCAGCACTGGAGCCACGATGGGGCCACGATGGGCCTCAGTAGCCAACTGCGCTGGAGTGGGTGGGCATTGCTCTAGGTAACTCCCCTTATGTGGAGGGCATGTTTTGGGGGTTAGCAAAGGGAGCTGGTTTAGCGACAGGACGTTGAATGGGGGTGGTAATGACTGAGAAAAGTGTCATCTCCCCCTTCATCCTATGCCTCCACCCACCTCAGTACTGGGGTCAGTGAGGTAAGCCTGAGGGGCTCCCAAACTGGAAACAGTGAAGAACTGCAGTGACTAAAGGTCAGGGTGGTGCCACTTGTGAGCGCCAGGTGGCCATGGTTTCGCCCCAGTCACAGTCCGCATCTCCACCGACAGCACCAGGTAGACCAGTTGCCCGGGGTCACCCTTCAGCCACTAGGCCCCGAGGCGGAGCTGGTGGCGCCGGCCCCTCCCCAGCCCCGGGTAGGCTGACTCTGTCTTTTGTGCTTTCGCAGAAGGACTTCACGGTGCGGGAGGCGCTGCAGCAGCAGGACGTGGAGCGCTGGCTGGGCTTCATCACCTTCCTGTGCGAGGTGTTCGGCACCATGCGCAGCAGCACGGGCGAGCCCTTCCGCGTGCTGGTCTGCCCCATCTACACGTGCCTCAGGGAGGTAAGAGACGCGCGCGCGCTCCGGGCCGCCCCGTCAACACGTGCTCAGGGAGTTGAGAGACCCGCGTGCGTGCTGGGCCGCCCCATCTACACGTGCTCAGGGAGGTGAGAGACGCGCACGCTCC
>RJWH01008437.1:0-30375 GCA_004363575.1 Solenodon paradoxus
ATGAAGAAATCACGTCGAACCTTTGGTAAAACATGAAAAGGAACAATATTTGTATTATAGGGGTCCCAAAAAGAGAATAGACAGAAAGGGGGACAGAAATTATATTTGGAGAAACGATAGAGTATAATAGAGGAATGAAGGATGCCACCAGATCCAGTAAGCACAAAAAGTTCCAAATAAAAGAAATTCAAACAGACCTGCACTAAGACACATTGTCACTATAATGTCAAAAATATAAGATAAAGAATCTTAAACACAGTTAGAGAAAAATAGGTCATATATGAAGAAGTCCCATAAGTTTGTCAGCAGATTTGTCAATTGAAACTCTACAGGCCAGAAGGGAATAGCATACTATATTCAAAGTGCTGAATACAGAGGATTTTCTACCTAAGATACTAAATCCTGTGGGATTATCATTTAGAACTGAAGGAATAATGAAAACTTTTCAAAGGCTCAAAAGTTAAAAGAATTCATCACCACAAAACCAACTCTACAGAAAATAATAAAGTAAATTCTATAAAGTGTAAAACAACAACACTTAAAAACAGTAAGAGCAAAATATAAAAAGTAGGGAGGAGAGAGGAATAAAATTGGGGATGGCTAGAATGAATGAAAGATTAATCTCTATCAAATAAAAATAGGAAATACAGAATTCTTAATGCTAACCACATTTAAACTCAGAACACATTTCCAGGGAAAAAGGAAAGAAGAAAATAAAAAGGGAAGCATAACTACATCCACCCCACCTATAAAAGAAAGAGATGAATGACACTGTCTGTAACATTGCCTAGAGGGCAAATTACAACAAAGATATAAATGAGTACATATCAATGATAACACTTAACATTAGTGGGTTGAACTATCTAATCAAATAATGCAGAATGACCAAATGGATTAAAAAGCATAACAAACTTTTGCTGCATTTAGGAAACTCACCCACCTCCAGAGAACAAATATAGGTTCAAAATCAATAGATGGAGGACAATCTTACATTCCAAGGCAAACACAAAATCAGGAACAGACATACTACATTGGTGAAAAAAGACTTCCAATGGAAAATCATAGCAATCACAGAGATGAAATTATAAAATGATTAACGGATAAATCCAGCAATAAGATATAACATTTACTAACATACATGAATCAGATGAAGCAGCATAAAAATATATTAAGCAAGTATTTTTAGAACTGATGAGAGATGAACAGCAACACAGTAATAGCAGGGGAAGTCAAAACATCATGTACAACAATCAACCAGGCAGAAAATTTACAGGGAAACAATAGTTTAAAATGATCATTTGGAACAGAGAGGTCAAATACATATATACCAAACACTTGATTCAATGACTAAAGATTTCACTTTCTTCTCAAATGTGCATGGAGCATTCTCAAGGATATATCATATGTTGGTACATAAAACATCTCAACAAGTTTACAAAGATTTAATTAAAGCCAAATTTCAGTACAGAAAGGAAATAATTTAAATGGAGCAGAAATAGAAAACAAAAAGGCAATTCAGAACATAAAAAATTTTGACTCTGAAAAAATTTTAAATTGACAAACCATTGGCTAGACTCACAAAGAAAAAATGAGAAAACTCAGAATCAGAAATGAAAGGTTAGAAGTTATAACAGATACAACAAAAATCAAAACATCATAAGGAAATAATATGAAGTTCTAGGTCAACAAAGTGGACAACCTTGTGGACATAGACAGATTTCTTAAAAATTACAGTCTACCAAGACTGAAACTGGAAGACCTGGAAAACTTGAACAGAACAATCACAAGCAAAGAAATTGAAGAAGTAATCAAAAGTCTCCCTAAAAATAAATCCCAGGACCAGGAGGCATTTCTAATGAGTTCTACCAAACCTTCAGAGAAGAATTAACACCTACTCTTCTCAAGCTCTTGCAACATATTGAAGAGCAGGGAACTCTCCCAAATGCTTTTTGTGAGGATAACATTATACTGATATCAAAAGCTGATAGAGATGTCACCAAGAAATAATATTACAGAACAATAAATCGAATGAACATAGATTCAAATTCTCCAAAATTATCAGGGACCTGATCGACAATGTATTAAAAAGATTATCCATTATGACCACGTGGGATTTATCACAAGGATACAAGGAATGTTCAACATAGCTAAATCTATTAATGTCATACACCATACCAAGAGCAAAGAGTAAAACCACATTATTATATCAATAAATGCAGAGAAAGTTTTGACAAGATGGAGCAACTTTTTAAGACAAAAACAACTCTCCATAAAATGGAATAGCAGTTATATACCTTAACATAAAAAAAAATATGAAAAACGTACAGTCAACATCATAGTCATTTGAAAAAAACCAAAAGCATTTCCTCTAAGGTCAGGAACAAGGCAAGACTGTCGACTCACACTACTGCTATTAACATTGTACTGGATGTCTTAGCCAGAGAAATTAGGGGAAACAAAGGAAATAAAAGGAATCCAAATTGAAAAGGAGGAAGTAAAACTATCATTATTTGCAAATTACATGATTAATATATTGAAAATCCTAAACATTCGAATTCTAGAACTCGTCAACAAATACAGTAAGTGGCAGGCTCCAAAATCAATGCACAAAAATTCATAGCATTTTTTATACAAAAACATCATGTTAAAAGAAAATGAAATCACAGAAATCACACCATGTAAAATAGAAATTTAAAAAAGTAAGACACCTGAGCATCTATCTAACAAAGGAAGTAAAAGAACTCTACAATGAAAATTACAAGTTCTTAAAAGATGCAGAGGGAGGACACAAAGAAATGGCAGACATCACCCGATCATGACTGGGAATCAACATCATTAAAATGACTAAAAATATACAGATTGAATGCAATCCTTACTAAAATCACATGGGCTTATTTCCTGGAAATAGAGCAAAAAATCTTAAAATTTGTATGGAGCAGCAGAAGTCCTGAAAAGCCAAAGCAATTATGACAAGAAAGAATCTGTAAGAATTACTCCCTGATATGGAACTGCATTATAAAGCATTAGTGATCAAAAGAGTGTTTTACTGGAATAATAATAGAGGTATAGATCAGTGGAAATGAACCAATTCACCAGAAATGGACACAGTCACATACAGTCAGCTAATCTATGACAAAGGAGCCAAAAGCATGCAATGGAGAAAAGAAAATCTCTTTAATAAATGGTGTGGAAAACTGGACAGCCACGTGCAAAAGAATGAGACAAAACCACTCTCCACGATTCACAAAAATTAACTCAATATGGACTGCAGACTTGGGCATCAGACCATAAATCATAAAGTTCTTTGAAAATAACATAGGAAATATTTTCCATGACATCAGCAATCGAGAGTGCTTGGGGATACAACTACACCATCAAGGGAAACTAAAACATAAATAACAACGGGGATTACATCGAACTAAAAAGCTTCTTCACAGTGAAAGAAAACATCATCAAAACAAAAAACAACCTATTACTGGGAGAAGGTATTTGCTTTTCATATTTCTAACAAAAGCTTAATATCCAAAATAAACAAATAACCCATAAAATTCAAACACAAAAACAGGCAATCCTATAAAAATAGGAAGAGGAATTGGAGAGACATTTTTCTGAAGAGAATATACAGGTGACCAACAGTAACATGAAAAGATTTTCTACTCACTAGGATATGTAAATCAAAGAAATAGTAAAATAAAGTCTCTCTCTGAAAGATTTACTGTTAGCCTGGAAACAGCAAATGTTGGTTAGGATGTTGAGAAAAGGGAATACTTTTACACTGTTTGTTGGAGTGCAAATAAGTGCAAACCATATGGAAAACGGTATGGAGAATCCTCAAATATTGAAGATGGAAATCCCATATGATCCTTCCATTCCACTTCTGGATTTTTATCCAAAAGATACAATACGATTAATTTGAAGAAATTTTTCACCCCCATATTTATTGCAACTCTATTCACAATAAATGAAAACCGTAAACTACCTAAGTGCCCAATGTCAGATGAATGGATAAAGAAGTTGTGGTACATATACACTGGAATACTACACATTTCTTAGAAGTAATGAAACCCCGTCATTTGAATCAACATGGATGGGGTCAGATGGGATTATGCTAAATGAAATATGCCAGAAGAATAAAGATATATACAAGATTATCTCACTCATAGGTGGAATGTGAATAAACAAAACAATGTTCAGAAAAAACAAAACCAACACTTGATGACTTGCAATAGATCTGAAGTTACCATGAGGAAATGGGAGGGGGAAAAAGGGCAATTGGTTTGTAGCCCACTAAACAATGGTGAAGAACACTCGGTGATTTGGTGGAGGATAGGGTGTGTTACATGTATAAGAGAAATAGGGAAACTGCATATATGGGGCACCTAAACACGTGCTTACTTTAATTTATAAAACAAAATTTAAAAAACAGAGCCCAGGTTCAGATGGCTTCATTAGTGATCACTAAAATATATTCAAAGAAGAGCTAATCCCCATCCTTCTTTACTATTTCACAAAATTGAAAACGAGGGAATATTCCCAAATTAATTCTGTAAAACAAATTTCATACTGATCATAAAATTAGACAAAGACAACATGAAATAAGAAAACTATAAACCAATCACTGATGAATATAGATGTGAAAATCCTCTACATAATTCTGACAGGCCAAATAGAAGAGCATATTAAGAAATCATACACTATGAAAAGCAATATATCACAAACCGAAAGCTAACCTGATAAAATATTGAAAGTCTTTCCCCTGAGATCTGGAGCAAGAGGAAATTACCCACTCTCACCATACTTTTAAAAATAGATGTGCAAATGTAGACCAGAGCAATAAGACAAGAAAAGCACATCGAAATCATCCGAATAGGAAAAGAAGAAATAACATTATTTAGAGATGACCTATTATACCTATAAAATCCTAAAGACTTCACAAAATATGCTAGAAACAATAAATGAACATAACAAAGTGGTATGACATAAAATCAACACACATAGATCAGTAGCATTTCTATATGGAAACAATGAAGTAGAGGAAAAAGAAATTGAGAAAGCTATTCCATACACAATAACACTAAAAGAAATCATATACATGGATAAAACTAGGAAAGAAGATGAAAGACATCTGCAATAAAAACTACAAGACTTCAATGAAAATAGAAGAAAGCCAAAGGATGAGAGAGCATTCCATGTTCATGGACTAGAAGAATTAATTGAGCTAATGTGGTCATTTTGTCCAAAGCAATATATAGAATTACTGCAATTCCCATAAAATTCCAGGGCCATTATTTTCAAGGAAATTGAGTAACATTGAAGTTTGTATGGAATCATAAAAGGTCTTGAATATATAAAGCTATCCTAAGGTGACAGTAGAGGAATCATACTAACCTCACTTCAAACTATACTACAAAGTGACCCTCCTCAAAACAGAAGGGAATTGGAACAGAAACAAGCACACAGATATGTAGATTAAAACTGAGATCCCAGATGTAGAGCCATACCTATATGGACAGTTATTCTTTGACAAAAGAGCTTAGATAATACAATGAAGGAAGGAAAATCTATTCAACAAATGGTGTTGGGAAAATTGGACAGACACTGCAAATTAATGAAACTAGATTACTCATTAATGCCATACAAAAAGGTTAATTAGAATTTAAATGAAAGACCTGAACAGAGGACCCAAAATCATAAAATATTTAGAAGATAATGTGGCAAAAATCTCTACAACATCACAAATTTGGAAGGAAGAAAAGGAGGAAGATATAGGGGTAAATTGGGTGGAGAGAATTAATTCAAAGGTTAAGGAAAACTGAAATAGTGGTGAAATTACTAGAAATATACAGATGTAGATATGCTCTGCTGTATGTCTTAAACAAATTCAATATTATAATGTAATAGTCCTTCAATAAAATCAACTATAAAAATTTAAATGAAAAATTAAATGGAGCATACTATATTTACATAAAAAGCTCTATGACTTAAACCTGAAAGAAGACTTTGAGGAAGGAACACCTATAAAAAAAAAACAAATTAAAACTAAATAATTGAAACTATATAACACTAGAAGGATTCTGCACAAGGAAAGAAACTACCACTAACACAAAAAGGAAACCCATGGAGCTAAAGAAGATAACTACACAACATACATGATACAAGTCTTACTCTCTCAAATTATGGGGTTCATAAATATCAACAACAAAAATAAAACACAAATTACCCATTAAAAAATTGGCAGGAAAACTGAATAAACACCTATTTAAGAAGATATACCGATGGCCTATAGACACACAGAAAAATTCATCATCGCAGAAATGAAAATGGCCTACGTCAAAAAGACTAGGAGGGGTGTGGAGAAAAATAAACCCTATAAATAAATAAAACAAACTACTATTGCTGTGAATGTAAATTAATGCAGCCTCTCTGAAAAACACTAAAATCTTCAAAATAATAAAGATGAATCTACCATTTTATCCATCATTTCCAAACGTAGGAATATACCCAGAAAATACAAAATTACTAATCAGAAAACAATATTGCACCTTTATGTTCATAGTAGCATAGTTTACAACAACCAAGACATGAAAACAACCTTGATGTCCATCAACAGATGACTGAATAAAGAAATTGCTTTATGCATACTCTTTGAACAATGTTGATGAAACTGGAGAGGATCATGTTAAAAAAAAGTCAGAATGAAAAAGAGAAGTACAGGATGGTTTCACTCATGTGGAAAATAATGAAATTTTTAATAATACATAGACAAATCACAATAAAATTCACAGGACAAAAGACAATGGCTCACAGAAGAAAGTGGGGGAGTAAAGAGCATTCGAGGTGGTGATAAGGGACACTATCAACATCATCCTCAATAGTGAAAAACTGAAAACCTTTCCCCTAATATCTAAAACAAAACAAGGTTGCCCACATTCACCACTACTATCAATATAATTCTAGAAGTCTTGGTCAGAGCAATAAGGCAAGAAAATCCTGTGAAAGTCATCCAACTTGGAAAAGATTAAATAGAATTATATTTCATTGCAGATAACATGATACACCTACGAAATTCTAAGTACTATACCAAAACTTCTAGAAGCAATAACTTCATACAAAAAAGTGGCTGCATGTAAAATCAATACAAAAAATCAATAACATTATTACCTACAATGAAGCAGACACAAAAGAAATTGGAAACATCATTCATAACATCACCACAAAGACCAAATAACTGGGAATAAATTTAATAAGTGAAAGATCTCTATGGTGAACATTATTAAACTTTAGCACATGAGGTAGAACATCTTTGCATGTGCATGTTGGTCATATATATTTTCTTTGGAGAGGCATCTTTCAATATATTCTGCCTAATTTTAAATTGCTTTTTTTTCTCTTATTGAATTATATGAGTTCTTTACATATTCTAGATATTAACCCCTTGAAAGATGTATGATGTACAAATATAGTTTCCCATTCCCATTAGACTGTTTTTTCCATAGGTATATATTTTGAGAGTAAACCCTGAGGTTTACATAAAATCTTCTATCTTTATAACCTGTTTTAACTTGAAAGCAAGTTAATCTTGAGCTCATTCTAACAGGTCACATTTTTACTCTTTTCTCCATCTTTTATATTATTGATGTCTTGCTGCTTCTAAGGAGGGTCTCATTTCATAGAATTCCCTTTAGTACTTCTTGTAAGGTTGGATTCATAGTTGTAAATTCCTTTAACATTTATTTACCTAAAAAGGTCTTTGTCATTGCTTCATTTTAAGTGATAACCTAGCAAGCTGAATTATTTTTGTTTTGAGTTCTTTTATTTCATTACTTTGACTATATCATGGCTTTCCTTCTGATCTGTAAAGTTTCCAGTGAGAAATCCACTGATAAGTCTTACAGGAGCTCAATATGTGTAACTAATTTTTCCTCTGTTTTTAAAATTCTCTCTTTATCTTGTATTTTTGTCATCTTAATGGCAATGTGTCTTTTTTAGATCTATTTAGTAATTCTTTTTGCTGTTTCTTTCCTCAGATTAGGAAAACTCAGCTATTATATCTTTAAATATGGTTTCTGCTCTCTTCCTTTCTCTTTTCCTTCTGGGACCATGTTATGTGAATGTTGTTCCTTTTGATGTTATCCATAGGTCTCATATACTGCCTTCATTTTCTTTGGTTCTTTTTTATCCTTTAGGTCTGCTTTAGTGAATTCTACTTCCTTATCTTCTAGCTCACTAATATGATTTGAGGCTATCTCTAGTCTACTTTTGAGCTCTTCTATTGTGTTTTTCAACTTTACTATAATGTTCTTTGGCTCCATTAATTCTGTTGGGAGCTGCTTCCTACTTTCTCAAAATCTTGAGATTCTCATTTTGCCCCTCCATTGTTTTCCTAATTTCTGTTAGTATAATTTAAACTACTGTTGAACGTCTGCAGGTAGTTTACTTAATTCTGTTCAATTTTGATTTTCTCCTGGGATTTTGTTTTGATCCATCATTTTACAAATATTTTTGGTTTTCAGTCTGTTTGGCATTCTGTACTTATTTCTATGGGTTATGTTTCCTTATTTAAAGCGTTTGTGTTATGGTATCACCTTGCAAAATATTGTCCTGAGCTTTGGTCTGGAATGTTGGCCATCCGTTAGTCGTGTAATCTCAGAACTTTGGAAATTTTAGAAGCTGTAGACGCCATCCTATGTTGAAGCCTGAGAGTCCAGCCTACAGGGTCGGAATTGGCATAGGGAAAGCAGAGGTTTCTTCCAGAGTCACAGACATGAACAAAAAGGCAAATGAGAGATATACAAGTTGTGGGTCCAGTCCACAAGCTGGCCACAGTCTCAATAGAAACCACAGGAGAGAGAGGTGAGTTCTGCTATTAGCAAAGTACAGTCCCTTATGAAGATCCTTTAGTCCCTCAGATAAGCAGCTGTTCCCACAAGGAATGGGGAATAAGTCCTCTCTTCTGGAGTAGAAGTTCTAGATAGCACCAAGCAGATAAAACTGTTGAGCTACATCCATAGACTTGTAGGAACTGACTTTTTGATGGAGTCCTTCTGATCATTTTCCCTATAAGTGGTAGATGGAATGCCCCTTGCCAGGAACTATTCAAATCTCCACACAGTGCTGCCAACCTATCTGTATGTCTCTTATAGCCCAGTGAAAGACATCTCTGAATGCCAATTCAGAATGTGTGTGCTAGTGGATAAGGCACTAGCCATTTTCCCCTGATTTTTTAAGGCTGCATCCAGTGCCAGCACTGTGTGACAAGCAATCTCTGTTCTAAGGAGACTATACCACTTTCCACCACATGTTGAATTGTTAGGTTTTTTTTGGTAACTAAAAGTCAGTTCCCCAATATTGGAGCAACTCTGAGAATTCAAGCCCTTTATCTCTAGGAGAGTGTCTATGTCACTAGTCTATCCCTACAGCCCCTGGATCTCTGAACCTGACAATGTGACTCTGAGTTAGAAAGACTTTTCCTAATGTTTATGGAGATGTCTGTCCCCTCTATTTGTGAATATGTTCCCACTGATTTTTAAAGGTCATAATTGCTAAATAGATTGGGGTTTTTTTTCTGTGGGGAGGAGACAAGTTAAGGATATTAATATTCTGCCTTCTTGGACCCAGAATCCTCATTACTCATTTCTGTCTGGATGTCCTGTCATTAGAGTGTTTGTTTAAAGTCATTTTTCAATATGTGAATAATTGTTTTTTTCTTTTTTTTGCTTCCTTTTCATGGAATTTTTTTTTTAACCTTACTCTTAGTATGCATGTTTCTTTAAAATTAAAGAGTGTTTTATAATCAGATTGCAGTGGAATTGTCATGTTTTCGGTTGTGGTTGTTGTTTTTAATCCATCCAGCCACCCTTTTCTTTTTTAAGAAAATATTCAGGCAGGGATGCAGGTGAGTAGGCAAGCAGGAAGGAAGGAAGAGAGAGAAGGAAGCATCTTTATTTTACTTTACTTTTCAGTTGTTCACCCTAGTTGCTTCCCCTTGGGCCCAGGTGTATATAGCCTTCTCCTTTAGACATGTTGACATAATTGCCTCAGGCCCACTTTATGTTTTTGATTGGAAAATTTAGTACACTTACATTTAAAGTGATTGCTGATACACAAAAATTACTTCTGCCATGCTTTTGTTTTTTAGGTGGTTGTAGGTCCTTTGTTGCTTTTCCCCCATGTTTCTGTGTTCCTGTATGTTTTGATGATGTTCTGCTTTAATTGCTTTCTTTTCATCTTTTGTGTTTATACTATATGTTCTTGTTTAGTAGTTAACTTGGGAGCTCCATAAAATATCAATAGTTCTAATACATATTTCAGTTTAATATCAACTTAGCTTCAAATTCTTATTTCTCCACATGTACATTTTATCTTTTTGATGTCATAAATTTTGTCTTATTATTGTAGCTATAGTTATATCTAAAGTGTCTTCATTTAACCTTTATAACAGTGTTCCAGGTGAAGTTGTAGGTGATTTCACACTACCATTATAATACTAAAGTATTCTGAATCTGTCCATATAATTGCATTTTCCAATGAGTTTTACACTTTTATATGTTAGACAGTTACTAATTAGTGTCCTTTTACTTCAAATTGAAGAAATCTAGCATTTCTTATAAGACCTGACTAGTGTTGATAAATTCCTGCTTTTTCTGTTTGTCTGGGAATATCATTATTTATCATTCAGAAGAATGTTTGGTATCTTATAATCTCAAGAATCCATCACATCTTTCCTACACTACCTACTTCTGTAATTTTTTATGAAAAAAACATACATATTTAAATGTTTGTACATCCAATATCTACTATTAATAACTAAATGTGATTCCTATATGACCAGCAAAAAAGGAGGAGGAAGAAGAGGAGGATACCAGCCAAGGAGACTAAATGGGGGTAATGAAAGAAATCATCACCAGAAAAGTGTGGTGGATATTTTGAAATCAAAACAAACAAAATTCAAAGAATCAACTGAGTCAAGGCTTCTTAAGAGGTTCAAGTAACTTTAGCACTGAGTATTAAGTTTTGACACTAACCAAAGTAATTTCATTGGATGATAAAGCAAAATCTTGATTGAATTGGGTTCAAGAGAGGACACAAGGTAAAAATGAATTTAGAGAGTAATAAACAATAAGTTCTGAATATAATGTCCCTTCTGACGTTTACCTGAGATTGAAGAAGTGGGTCATTAGCTCAAAGGCTGTGGGGACTCGGGATGGGAAAGATAAGGTCCTTCTGAATTTTAAATTTTATGGAAGGATAGAAAGAGTTTTGCAACTAAGAGGTGTTAAAATACATTTAGACAATTTTAGTATTAATTTACACCTATCCTTATGTCTAATGTGAATCACATATTTCCAAATAAATAAACTGCAGGCGGATACAATAGCAATGATGGTATTCAATCAGTCAGCTAGGAGATTTTTAGAAGATCTGAAAACATGAGAGGTATGAGTTAACTCAGTATTGTTTTGCTGTCTGAGCTGAAGAAGTATAATTTAAAATATATATAGTAATAGAGGAAGACTAAAGTTTTTAGGGAAGGGAAATCCTTCCATTCCCAGTAAAAGGAATAGGGAAAGTAAAATACTAATAGCATGAATAAAGTAGTACATTATGGTATATATTTTGAACTCTATTCATAAAGCTAACAGCATCTGCATTGTGTTAGAGCACATAAGGAAAGTAAATTCTCAGAGCTATGAAATCAGAATCTTTGGAGTGGATACAAGAAAGCTGGGATTTAGCTAACTTACCAGATGATACTTGAGCATGCTAAGGTTTAAGATCTCTGTTCCAAGTATTCAAAATTTCTCTACATAAAGAGGTAAAGGTATATACCAGTTTATCTAAATTAGTTAATGTTGGACATCTAAAGATAGCTAGAAACATGGAGGCAGTGAATATATAAAGAGAAAAAAGAAAATTTAATCATGATTATCACAAGACCCATTATATGGCTCTGATAATAGACTAAATTCTAGTAAGTAGAGGGAAATCCTATTTCATTCATAGAAAGATAAAATGTAGAAGCTATTGATAAGAAGGCACATATGTACAAATGTGATGCAATAAGAAATAATATGTTAGAATATTTAAATAAAGGTGAATCAGTCCAAAGTAGAAGGCCCTGTGAATTCCAGCAGCATAAATTATTGTAAGAAATATTACACCATGAGTCAAGTAAGTAGAAGGTGGTGGAATCAAATGAAGTCAGTTAAGTTGCTAATGAAATAACCTAAAGGGACTTGATGAAAGTCCAAAAGTGACAACCATTAAGAGGGTGAGAAGGGACTGAAATCAAGGATATTTTTAGGAAATAAAAGTTATAACCCTTAGTCTAAACTTGAGGTATGAGGGAAGTAGATGGATCAATTTTGTTAACCCATGTTACTAGGATGAAGTTCTTAAAAATTTTGTTTTATTCTTGCCCTATGACTTTGTGAGGGAGATCAATATTAACTAAATAATTTCAAACACTTTAATTGAATTAAAAGCCCCGTGTTACAGCTGTGATAATCTACTGAGGTGCTTTGTCAGCATATAAAATGAATGGTGCCTTATTATGGAGTAAAAGACTTTCCTAAGAATCTTAGAATGTCAGCAATAAATATGAGATCAGAAAAATGAACCATAGCTGTGATTTTGATCCACTCTTAAGCTATCCCTGCCCTGATGCCCACTTCAATGAGGAATTGATCATTTTTATGACAGGACTTTTATGAATCAGCCCTCTCCTCTGCACCATAAGTTCTTACACCCATAATTTTCATGCTCTGGCTAGACTTCCATCAACACAAGTGAAAAAGAAAGCCCAACCATATGTAGCTCCACATCTCTGTGGTATTGCTATGCTAAATCAGTCTTTGTCACTTATCTAAAACTTCCATTAATTTCTCACTCTTCCTGGAGTGCTGCTTGCTGCTGTCATGTGTACCCTTGTAAGTCCCACTCAACCCTTTCACTTGTAGTGTGAGAAATAAGGATATGAAGACTTCACTAAAAAGTATTCTGGTTGTGTAGAACGCTTGGAATTATATAACCCCCATTAACAAACAGTTTAGGAGATATATCTCCTTATTTCCCTGCCACAGTTACAAAGTAATCAGTTCACACAAATACTATCACAGTATTATGTAATATACTAAACACTGAAATAGAAATCAAGAGAATTATGTTTCACTCCAGGTGGGGGTTTTAGAAGTATATATAGATGAGTGATTCATAGATATATTATACATAATCGATAGATGGTAGACAGAGAGAACACATACCAAAGCAAAGAATATATATAATCCATATATATATATAATTACTCTTTAAATTCCCTTCTAACACTAAAATTGTTAAAATTTGATCCTTTGTTGCCATTTTAGTCACCATTGAGATTTCTATCAGTGGGTGAATAATGAAGATCCTCACAGCAGTTCTATTAGAGTCAATATAATCTTGTAAGACCTGACTAGTGTTCATTTTCTAATCTCATATTTCTTGCTGGCATTCTTATATTCTTAAGAAAGTCTTTCACTCTTTAATAAACCACCATTCATAATTTTTATTTGCATAAATATTATTATGCCATGTTCATTAATTCTGCCGATGTCATCATCGTAAGAGAGTAGAAACCTGTTCCATGTGTTTATTTCACTTTTAGTCCCTCATTTTCCAGTGTGTCTTATATGTGTGTGTGTGTGTGTGTGTGTGTTTGTGCTATGCTTGAGAATCTCTGGGGAAATATTATGATTATTACTGAAAACTGAAAGAGAGAGAAAAGTAGGATTTTTTAAAATAATCTATATTGTGACACACAAAATAATATTTTCTTTTTTACATATTTTATTCTGCAAAAGTAAAATGGTGAATGCATTGCACAATAATAGATTATAATTCTTACAAATATAAAGTTATATGATATTGCAGAGAAGGGAATTGCTACAGTCATAAAGAGTATGCATTCCCTTTAGTTCAGTTGCTATATAGCCTACTTGTCATTTTATGTAAATTTTATATCATATCAAATATAAAATATGTATTGTGTTTATTTGGATACCTTTTGTAGTTTATATTATACATTGTGCATGATAAGATCTGATCAAATACCTGTTAATCAATTATATTCAAGAGAATAGCTATAGTCATTGAAAACTCTAACAGTAAAATTAATACTGAGATTCAGACTTGATTGTCACCTAGCATCTGCATCTGATCTATACTCGGAACATTTTTTCCTAGATTTGTCTATAACTTTGTACTTCTTTCTACTTCTAATATAATGACTTCCTATATATACATGTGTTCAGAAAATTATTTTAAAATGAATGATTAATGGTTGGATAATCTAACTTGATATCTCCTCTGGTATTATAAACAGTAGCTATTGATTGGCAGGATCTGGTAAATACAAAAAAATTATCTTTCCTCGAAGGTCCATCCTTCATCTGAATACTGCATGTCACTGACAACAGTATATCAATGGGAAAACAAATTCTTTGTGTTGCAAAAGAGGTCAAAATCAAATAAAGGACAGAGAAGAAGAACATAGCACACTAGTAAGATCTTCATCTCACTTCCTCCTCACAGAGACAACAAAACTGAAACAGCACGTGAAAAATAGTCTTTGAAAAGAAAGGAGGGTTGGAGGATCAGCAACTACACAAGGAATAGTGATAGAGGACATTGGAAAGTGTAGGAAAATCTGAGACAATATCTTGTAAGGATACTACAAACCAAGCCAGTGGGACACCAGTGATAATACGCTTCTTCCCTAAAGTGAAGGAATGACTCCCACATTGGATACTCCTGCACTTGGAAATTGCACCAAAGAGAGAGTTCAAATCCTGGTGTGGAAAACATAGATTTTCCTTTGGAGAACAATAGACTCAGGAGTAGAGTTCAGCAAAGACAGAAGAAGAGTTCACAGATAAAGTGTGTACAGACCTATAACTAAGTGATTTCCAAGTGTAGAATCAGAAAACTCAGTGAGAGGATCAAGAAAGAGGGCTAGCCTACTAACCAACAGAGAAGATGCTGAGCATCCTCTCTGGACTCTCTTTCGTCTGTGAGACACTAGAACTGCTAGAATTGGAAATGCCATATAGCCATATTTATTTGATTGTAAGACAAATATTTTTGTCACTTTAATGTTCCTGAAATTCAGGTGTGACAACATTTGAAGGTGAAGGTGAATCTTTGTAAATAAGTTTTATGACTTTGATTTTTAATTTTTCATGAAAGCCTCTTGAGATACTGGGGAGTGGTGTAGAATCAATGGTAGCTTTTCAGTGAATAAATATGGTGACTGATTTCATTCTTTCCTTCTTTCCTTCATCCCCTTCTTTTCTCCCAGCAGGAGAATTCTGAATAGCCTAGCCTACACACTCTGGAAATAAGAGGTCTAAATATCAATGGAAAAAATAGAAAATCATTAACAACTGAGTATAAGCCTTAAATAGTCTTAAAATAAGCTTTAGGATTCAAAGACAGCATCTGTGGGAGCGGGCACTGAGACACCGAACAGGAAAAATAACCCAGTTATTTGGAGCCAACACACAAAAAAGTGATTTTCCTACTTCAGCATCGACCAGAATAACTTGGAGGACAGAAGAAGACTACCACCTGGCTCTGTAGATGGTTGAGAGGTACGGGAATTCAAAGGAGAATACAGCAGCAAAGGGGAACCCCCAGAAAGGAGAGTTTCACAATGTGGAGGTGATCTGCCTTCCTCTGCCAGAGCCCAGCTGGAGCTGCGTTGGCCACGTAGACATTCTAAAGAGTGCAAAACAGTCACAGTGACCTCCAGCACCCACGCAGGGTTTGAGATAGTAGCAATCCCTCTTCTCCAGTGCCAACTTCAGGGGCAGACCCACTGATCTCTAGTGGCCCAAACTCAGACAGAGCAGGAAACTGCAAGCCTGAGTCAAACTGCACAAGGGAGGGGCCATAGTGAATGGTGGCAGCAACTCTTGGCTAACAAAGGGGAACCATGGAAATGGGAGCAGGTGGTAGTGCTAAAAGCATGTGGGCTTTGTCTTCATGCACCAAGGGGTAGGTGCAGCAGTGATCCCATGGCTGCCTCACCCTTCATCAAAGAGCACAAGCAGTCTCCCTAAACTCTAGCAGCACGAATTCAGACAGAACAGGGATTCACAAGTCTGAATCAAACTGTCCAGGGGATGTGTCCCACTGAATGCTGCCAGCAACCCTTGTCTAGAAAAGCCCAGAAGGAGAAAATTGGAGACAGAAAGAACAGGAGCATACAGGTGCTTCACATCCTCTACTACGTGTCAGGGGGCTTCAGCCCCTGGGAATTGGGATGGAGTGGCTAAGACCATGGAAGAAAAGCCTATGAAAAGGAACTGACCCTGATGGTTTTGTGAATATAAGGGACATAAGCACAGACAACACACTCAAGTCACATAGCCAAGCCAGCAGAGTTCTACCAATAAAACAAGACTAACCCTCACCCACCATCACGGGGGAAACTGCAAACTCACAGATGACCACTACAACCCCAACCATGAGCCCAGCCAAACCCAGCAGCCATAATCAACCCCTGACACAGCAGAACACACTACTGAAAACTGTAAGGGCCAAAACACAAAGTAAAACAAAAATAGTGGGCCCCCTGGTAGAAAAAAAGAGGTTAAACAAATAATTAAGCACCAACAGGAAGAGTTTGAAGCTCCACAGAAAAACTGACAGGAACACAGGATTTAAAGAAGATAATTCATGAAACTGAGAGTAATACAAAAAACTACACAACCAGAATAACCCAAATGGAGGAATGGATTACTCATATAGAGGATAGTAATGCAGAAAGGAGCTAAGAAGAAAAAGAAAGAGAAATTAAATGCAAAAAGCTGAAGAAAAACTCATAGAGCTATTTGACATCATCAGGAAAGGCAAAATTAGAATACTGGGTATCCCAGAAGGCATAGAGAAAAAGAGAGGAACAGAGAACATCTTCAAGGCAATAATGGCTTAAAACTTCCCAAATCTAGACAAGTAACAAACAGACAAGACAATGAATTACACAGAACACCCAATTACATAAATCTTAAAAAACTACACCAAGGCACATAATGGTAAAACTATCAAAAATTCAAGACAAACAAAGAATTCTAAAGTTAGCCAGGGAAAAAAGTCAGATAACATATAAAGATACTCCTCTCAGATTAATCTCAAACTTCTCAGCAGAAACTCTACAGGTAGAAAAGAATGGATGATGTCTTCAAAATGCTTCAGGACAAAAAAAAATGCCAGCCAAGAATGCTATATCCTGCAAAACTCTCTTTCAAATTTGAGGGAAAAGTTAAGGTTTTCCCAAACAAACAAAATCTAAGAGGGTTTGCAACCATGAGACTTCCTCTACAATAAATGTTAAAAGAGGCCCTACTGGCTAAGCCAAAGAAGAAAAACTTTGCAAAAATATAATGAAGCAAAAAATAGAACAACATAACCAGAAAATAAATATCAAAATAGCAGTAGCAAGTTCTCAAATGTCACTAATTACTATAAATGTAAATGGATTGAACTCACCAATCAAAAGGCACAGAGTTGATGAATGAAATAAAAATAACCCAACTCTATGTTGTCTACAAGAAACTCATCTTAGGTTGAGAGACAAGCAATGGTAAAGTGGATGGAAGGCAAACATTACTAAAAGCTAATTGCTGAATCCAAAAGAGCATGAACAGCTATACTCATATCACATAAGGTATTCTTTCAACCAAAGAAAATTTTAAGAGATGGATGAAAAATTATATAATAAAGTTATTAATATAACAAAAGAATCAACGATTATTAACATTTATGCACCCAATAAAGGAGCACCTAAATATATCAAGCAAATATTAACATATCTAAATAAGGATATTGACAACAACACAATAATAGGGGACTTCAGTACTCCTCTTTCAGTAAAAGATAAATCATCCACACAGATAATCAGCAAAGAAACTAGATCCTTAAATGACAAAACAGAAGAGCTGGACCTAATAGACATAGAGTACTTCAAGCAAAAATTATAAACTACGCATTCTTCTCAAGTGCTCATGGAACATTCTCAAGGATAGACCATATATTGGGACACAAAACAAATATCAGTAAATTTTCAAAGATTGAAATAATATCTAGCATCTTTTCAGATCACAAGGGCATCAAACTAGAGATCAACAAAAAGAAGAAGAGGAAAAACACAAAAGAGTGGAGATGAAGCAACATATTGTTGAGCAACCAATGGGTAAAAGAGGAAATTAAGGAAAAAATTTAAAAATACCTGTAATCAAATGAAAATTAAAAAACAACATTTCAGAATTTATGGGATGCAGTAATACAATAATGAGGGAAATTTATAGTGATACAAACCTACCTCAGAAAACAGGAAGAATCACCAATAAAAACAATAAGCTATCACCTAAAGGAACCAGAAAATGTAGTAAAACAGAAGCCTAAAGTCAACAGAAGTAAGGAAATAATAAAGACTAGATCAGAAATCAATGAAATACAAAACAGAAAGCTATTCAAAAAATCAGTGAATTCAAAAGTTGATTTTTTGAAATAATAAACAAAACAGAAAAGCCACTAGTCAAACACAAAAAAGAGGAGAGAGAACACAAATAAATAGAATCAAAATGAAAAAGCAATAATCACAACAGAAAACAATACTGTTTACAATTGTAACAAAAAATGAAACACCTTGGAATAAACCTAACCAAATAGGTGAACAGCCTATATACTGTGAGAACTATAGGACATTGCTAAAAGAAATAGAAGATGACACAAAGAAATGGAAACATACTCCATGCTCATGGATCAAATGAATCAACATAATCAAACTGGCCATACTGCCCAAGGCAACATACAGATTCAGTGCTATCCCCATCAAAATTCCAAAGACATTCTTCACAGACACAGAACACAAAATCATCAATTTTATCTGGAACAACAAACAATGCAGGATAGCAAAAACAATCCTCAAGAAAAAAGTCAACAACAGAGGCGTCATGCTCCCTGACTTCAAGCTCTAATACAAAGCAATAATAATTAAAATAGCATGGTACTAGTATAAAAGCAGAAAGACAGTTCAATAGAACAGAATTGAAAGTCCAGAAATAAATCCACGTATAAATGGACACCTAATTTTTTGACAAAGGAGCCAAAAACTTACAATGGGACAAGGAAAACCTCTTTAATTAATGATACTGGGAGGACGGGACAGTCACATACAAAAGATTGAAACTAGACCATCAACCAACACTATACACAAAAATTAACTCAAAATGGATTAAGATCTAGACAAAGGACCAGAAAGTATCAAACGCATAGAATGGAGGCGAAGCATTATTAGACATAGACCTAAGAGATATCTTCGGCAACCCAACTTCCACTGTAAGATAAAATCCAAAATAAACAAGTGGGAGTACATAAAATTAAAAAGTATCTACTCAGGCAAAGAAACTCATATAAAAACAAAAAGGCATTCAACTGAATCAGAAAGGATATTTGCCTCTCACACCTCAGATAATGGGTTAATATAGAAGATATACAAAAAACTCAAAAAGTTGGACAGCAAAAATACAATCAATGCAATCAAAAAATGGGCTTATAACCTTAATAGAAACCTCTCCAAGGAAGACATACAAATAGCCAACAGGTTCATAAAAATATGCTGTTAGCCTCCTATCATGAGGGAAATGCAAATCAAAACAATGATGAGATAATACCTCATGCTGGTAAGAATGGCTATTACCCAAAAAAAATGGAAATAATAAGTGCTGGAGAGGATGCGGAAAAACGGGGACTCTAATTCACTGTTGGTGGGAATGTAAACTGGTACAATCATTCTGGAAAACAGTATGGAGAGTCCTCAAAGATTTACGAATGGAAATTCCATATGATCCACTTACTCCTCTGCCGGGCATTTACCCCAAGGACACAAAAGCACTTATCTGAAGAGATAAATGTACTCCCCTGTTCACTGAAGCACCAGTCACAATAGCTAAGAGCTAAATGCCCATCAACAGAGGAGTGGATAAAGAAGATTGGTACACATATGCTATGGAATACTAGGCCGCCATCAAAAAGGGAGAGATCCTGCCATTTGCAACAACATGGATGGACTTGGAGAGAATTGTGCTTAGGAGACATCATATGATAGCACTCATAAGATGTGTGAACAGAAAACAAATAAATGTCATAAATTAAACAACATTAAAAATGAGAAGAATGAGAGAAGGAAAGAGACAGAGAGGGGAGGAGAACACTACTCCAAACAGCTATGGACTATTAGATATGAGACAAAAAGGCAAATCAGGGGGTACCAAAGTGATGGGGGGAGGGTGGAGGAAATGGGATGAAGGGAATTAACTGTAAGAGAAGGGAGAGAAAGGGGGAGAATATTAGTAAATCTACTATGCTACTTGTAAATATAAAAATACCACTACGTATACCTCAAAACAAGTCTTTGTCAAAAGACACTATCCCTTCAATAATAATAAAAAATTGAATGAAAAAATATGGTAATTGAAACCAATTTAGGAGCCAGGGTAAAAAACCTACCTTTCCAACAACACAGGCACTTGTAACCACATGACAGATGTCGAGTTTTCAGTTCTTGCAGGGACCTGGGTAGCACTTGCCTAGGATAGTAGTAAGCAACCTGATCCTACAACTCCCAAAAGAGGTAGCTGTTCTTCTAAGTGGAAAGCTCTGAAGCTTTTAGTGAGTATCAAGTTCTCTCTCCTGAAGCTCTTTCAGGAAGGAATACGAGAGAGGCCCCAATGATCCACAAAGCAGCCATCCACCTTCTGCCTGAGTCTACTGATGAGAATCACTTATCTATTTTAGCAGCCATCATTCCAAATTCCCTGAGCCCCAAAGTGAGAGCTGCCACCTGGGTTAAATTCTGAACCCCAAATTTGGGGGAGCTATTTCTGGTTTAAAAACTCTCCTGATGCTACAACCCAACAATTGGATTAAGATACACTATTTAGGGAAAGATTTCACTATGACTAGCTCTGAAAATTCCCCAAAACACCCAAACCATTACTATCTGTGACTGCTCTTGGGAAGATGACCTAACTGTAGTCTGCGTCCATAGCTTCCAGGCCTCTCTGCTCATGCCTTTACATCTGGAAAAATTTTACTGGGGTGTATATTGAGATTTAAGTTACATAGCAGCTGAGGCAAAGTTATATCCTATGACTACTCGGAAAGCTCTGATTGTAAATTAGTGTTGATGTGAGAGTGGTTTCACCCTCAACCTAAGCAGTCAGAGCCAGTATGCAGACATGAGCTCACCCTTCAGCAGTAACCTTCATGCATAGAGCCACCTGAGTCTCACTTAGAAGGCGAGGCTCATGGGCCATCAGCCAACAGTCATTTTGACAGTTGCAAAGACTCCAGATAACTTAGCAATAGAAATTCCAGCATCATAGACCAACACCCAGGATCTGTACACTGTAACCTAAAATTCTAACACAGGCCATTACATCAAGAGAGAAAAATCTATTTAGCATGTTCATAAAAATAAATAAAAATTACAAAAGTATAAACAGCAAATAGAAATTTACCTGAAAATGTGGAAAAAAGCTACAAGGAAAAATCCTAATTCAACAGAAGCAAGTAAACATGAGGAAGATTTCAGAGCGATAGTACTAATGATGTCCAATGAAATTGGAAGAACAGTGAATGACATAATGAGAACAACAACAAAGAGAAGGTCAACAGGCACATGAAAAGGTGAAAATATGCTTTTTGTTGTAGTAATTATTCTACACACTAAAATAACTTCCTAAATACAGGTTCCCCATTTCTTGAATATATGAAAACACACCCTACACTTCACCAAATCATCAAGTGTTGTTCCCCATCGTCCAGTGGACTCCACAACCATTTGACCCCACCCACCCCATTCCCTTTTGGTAACCTCAGTTCTGTTGCAGATGTTTCAGGGTTGGTTAAGATTCAACTGTTCCTTTGTTTTGTCTATTCACATTCCACCTATGATTGAGGTCATCTAGTATCTGTCTTTCTTCTTTTGACTAGTTTCACTTAGCATAATCCCCTGTAGTTCCATCCATGTTGATTCAAATGACAGGATTTCATTTCTTCTGAGTGCTATTCTGTATTCCATTGTATAGATTAACCACCTGTGCTATATCCATTCATCTTACATTGGGCACTTAGGTCTTTTCCATACCTTAGTTATTGTGAATAGGGCTGCAATGAACATGGGGGTACATAAATCTCTGTGGATTTGTAACCTTTGGATAAATACCCAGAAATTGAATGGTGGGATCACACGGAATTTTCATCTTCAACTTTTTGGAAATCTCCAAATTGTTTTCCATAGGGCTTGCAAACAATTACCATCCCACAAACAGTGCAAAAGTGTTCCATTTTTCTCCACATCTTGACCAACATTTGTTGTTTCCAGACTTCTGGATAAGTCAGCCTCTCAAGTATAAAGTGATACCTCATTGCTCTTTTGATTTGCATTTCCCTGATAGCCAGCAAGTAGCAACATCTTTTTATGTGCTTATTGGCCATCTCTATATCCTCTTTGGAAAAGTGTCTCTTTAATTTCTATTCCCATTTTTTATTAGACTGCCTGTTTTTCTGCTACTGAGATTTATGAATTCTTTATATATTTTATATTTAAGCCTTTGTCAGAAACAGGAAATGCAAATGTCTTCACATAGTTAATGTAAGGTTTTTCTGGGCTCTACGAGGAGAAAAGCTCAATCAGACAAAATAATGTCGAATAGCCAGGGCTTTATTGGGGTTTGCACACCCGGGCATAACTCCCAATTCCGCAGAGAGCCGGAAAGTCGCAGGCTGGGAAGTCGCACGCCAGAACAAAGGGGGACCGGCTCTTTAAGCAGAGGAATTTCGCGGGCTTCCCATATCGCGATTGGGGATTGGCCCCGTGAATCCAGGTGTCGGGGTTGCATCCCTTATTCTGACTTCATCCACCTTTTTCCCGGGCTTGGCTGCCGTTTTCCCGGGCATGGCCCCTGCTGCTTTTGTCCCTGGGCCAGCCTGACAGTTAATAAGATTCCTTTTGGTTTGGAGATTTTTTTCACTGTGAAGGAATTCCTTAGATTGTTGTAGTCCCAGGGGTTTATTTCTGTTTTAGTTTCCCTTGATGGTGGAGTTAGTCCCCAAAGACCTCTCTGTGGATGATATCATGGAAAGTCCTTCCTATGTTGTCTTCAACTTTATGGTTTTGGGCTATGTCCAAATGTGTAGTCCATTTTGAGTTAATTTTGTGAATGGTGTTAGTGTTCTATTTTCACATTTTTGCATGTGGCTGTCCAGTTTTCCCAACACCATTTATTAAGGAGACTTTCCTTTCTCCATCTCCAATTTTATGGAGGCTCTTTATCGGTATTGGATCTTGTCAAAATCTTTCTCTGCCTCGTTGGTATAATAGTGTGGTTTTTCTCTCTGCTGTTGTTGATATGGTGCATGATGTTAATAGATTTATGTATGTTGAACCATCCTTGCATATCTTGGATAGATCCCACTTGGTCATGATGGATGATCTTTCTAATACATTCTTGTATTTTGTTTGTGAATAATTGTTTAATAAATTTTGCATCTATGTTCATTAGAGTTATTGTTCTGTAATTTTCTTTCTAAGTCATGTCTCTGTCACCTTTTGGAATCAGTGTAATGTTAGCCTTATTAAAAGTATTTTGAGGAGATCCTTGTTCTTCAATATTTTGGAAGAACTTAAGTAGAATGGTCTTAATTCTTCTCTGAATGTTTGGTAAAACTCATTAGAAAAGCCATCTGGTCCTGGGCTTTTATTTTTAGGGAGACTTTTATTACCTCTTCAACTTATATGCTTGTGATTGTTCTATTCAGATTTTCCAGGACTTCCAGGTTCAGTCTTGGTAGACTGCACTTTTTTAAATCTGTCCTTGTCCTCAAGGAGGTCCACTTTGTTGCATAGAGTTGTTCATTGTAGGCCCTTAAGAAGCTTTGGATTTCTATGGAACGTGTTGTAACTTCTCCCTTTCATTTTAATTCTAACTACAAGTTTTCTTGCTTTTTTCTTTGTGAGTCGTGTCAATTGTTTGACAATTGTGTTTATTTTTTTCAAACAACAAGCTTTGTTTTCATTTATCTTCTGGATTGTCTTTTTGTTTTCTATTTCATTTACTTCTGCATTAATTTTGATTATTTTCTTTCTTATACTAATTTTTGGTTTTAATTGTGCTTCTTTAATTGTTTGAAGTGTAAAGTTAGGTTGCCTGTTAGCTTTTTTCTTGTTTCTTGATGTGGACCTGGATAGCGATGAACTTTCCTCTTAGCACTGCCTTTGCTGAATATCACAGACTCTGGTAGCTTCTGTCTTCATTCTCATTTGTCTCTCAATATATTTTAATTTTCTCTGATTACCTCTTTTACCCAAGAGTCATTCAAAAGCATATTGTTTAGTTTCCAATTAATTTGGGGTCATCTGGCTTTCTTTTTTTTTTTTTTGGTTGATTTCTAGTTTTAAGCTTCTGTTCTCAAAGAAGATGCTTGGTATTTTTTTAATATTTGTAAATTTGTTGAGAGATGTTTTGTTTCCCACCATGTGATCTATTTTGAGAATGTTCCATGAACACTTAAGAAGAAACTGAAATCTGCAGTTGTTTGATGGGGTGTTTGGAACATGTCTATTAAGCCTATCTCTTCCAGATGGTCATTTAAAGCAATTGTTTCCAGTGTTAATTTTCTGCCTGGTTGATCTGTTGATTGTTTTAAGTGGAACGTTGAAGTCTCCCATTATTACTCTCTTGCTGTCAATATCTCTCATCAAATCTAATAATTCTTGCTTAATATATTCGATGCTCCTTTATTTTCTGCTTGTATATTAATAAGTACTATGTGTTCTTATGGATTGACACTTTAATCATTATATAATGTCCATCTCTGTCTTTTATTATGCTCTTTAGATAGAATTCTGTTTTATCAGATATCAATATAGCTGTTCTTGTTCTTTTGTGCTAGCCGTTCGACTCTAGGATTATCTTCCAACCATTGACTTTGAGTCTTTATTAATCTTTTGAAAGTAGTTGGGTTTCTTGAATGTAGTAGAAGTTTGGATTATTCTTATTAAAACGTTCAGCCGCTCTCTGTCATTTGACCGGTGAATTCAGTCCTTAATGTTTATGTGATTATTGATGTATAGTTGCTTATCATCATTTTGCAATTTGTCTTCTGTATGTTGCTCCAGACAATGTCTTTGTTCTTTTCTTTATCTTCTTAGGTTTCATGGGTGCAGGCATTTTGTGAATGATGTCTGTTTCTGTTTTCTTCTTTACTTTTTCCCTGGAGATGTATTTTGAGGTTACCCTGAAGTTAGCATTAAGAGTTCTATGTCTATTTCTTGTTTTAATTTGAATTCATATTAGCCTTCCACTCATTCTAACTATCCATATTTTTGTTCTCTTTCTCCCCACTTTTTATTTTTGTTGTCGTACTCTTTCATGTGGGATTTATTTATGCTTTATTGCATACCTTTTAATGTTTTTTGCAAAGCTGGTTTGTGTTGATGACTTCCTTTAACGTTTGCTTATTGGAAGAACTTTTCATTATTCCTTCACTTCTGAATGATAATCCAGCAGGGTATACTACCCTAAGTTGGAAATCTTTTTCTTTTAGTATTTTGAATATATTCGTCCAGTCTCCTCTGGCCTATAGAGTTTCAGCCGAGAAATCTGTTGACGATCTTAAGGAGACTCCTCTGTATATGACACATTTTCTCTGGCTGCTTTTAAGACTATTTATTTTGTGTTTTTGACATTTTAATGACAATGTGCCTTGTTTTAGGTCTGTTTGGGGTTTTTTTATTAGAAATTCTTTGAACTTCCTGGGTCTGGACATTGCTTCATTACTCAGGTTTAGGTTTTACGATCTATTATTTCTTCAAATACAGTTTCTGCTCTCTTTTCTCTCTTCTCCTTCTAGGACTCCTATGATGTGAATATTGTTCTTTTTGTTGCTATCCCCTAGGTCTAAATGCTGACGTTATTTCTTTGCATTTTTATCTCATTTTTTTTATCTTTTTTATCTCATTTTTATCTGCTTTTTGAGTTCCTCTACCCTATCCAGATCACTGATTCTATTAGAAACGTCATCCATCCTATTATTGAGTTGCTGTATTCAATTCTTTAGTTCAGCTATTTTATTTTTCATTTCTTTGTATCTTGATTCTTCTCTTTCTTTTTGATGTTCTTTTAAACTTCTATTGTTATTCTGGATTCCAATGAGTATGCTAATCAATGTAACTCTAAATTCATCTTCAAGTAGTTTGCATATGTCTTCTGTATTCAGATTTCCCTCTGTTTTATTGGATTCATCAGTTTACTTATAGTTCCTCTGTACTTTTACTCTGTTTAGCATTCTGTTTATATTTCTAAGGGTTTGATTTACCTACATTGATGTCCTTGTTTAGGGTGATCACTTTGCTATTGGCCCAAATTGGCAATCAGAAAGCAGTACTGCCTTACCCACAGGATGGCACTAGTGGGTAGCATGGAGACTTAGTCCCTTCAGGGTGACTACCTTCTTCCTTATTCTTGGGGGTGGGATATCTGGTGGGTGAGATATCTAGTGGGTGGATCCTGAGACAGGTACCAAATGATGGCAGAAGGGACTGGGTTTGGGAATTTCTTTACCTGCCTTCTGACTGTGGCTCTGCCCAGTACAATTTCTTAATGCAGCCTCCAGCTCAGTCCCAGGCACTGGCTTTCCTTCCACCCTGTGCCAAGACTCTCCCCTGCTTCTGCCTCCTGGCCCCACTAGGCATGCTCCTAGCTGACTCTGTTCCAGGTCTTCAGCCTTTTCATATTGGCCTGCAGCACCAGCCGACCACCCCTCTTGTGCTGAGTCCCACATCTACAGTTATCTGCATACTTGTACAGTTTTGCCTACCCTTTGTCATCACAAAAACTGCTTTGTCATTGCAGCCACTGTGTCTGCCCTTCTTTAGTATTTTTCTTCGAAAATAGGTCAATTTCTCATTGTTCTGTGTGGGGGTGAAGACTCTGAATCTTATCTCAACCAGGTCGCCATCTTTCTCTCATTCTCATTCTACCTCTCCTGGTATTAAGGAAACTCAAATCAAAGCAATGAGGTAGCACATCTCCTCTATGAGGGTAGCTATTAATTCAGAAGACTGGAAATGAGTGTTGGCATTCAAAGTAACTCTTCTACTCTGCTGATGGTACTATAAATTGGTGAAACCATCATAGAAAACCAAACAAAGATTTCTCATGAAATCGAGAATGGAAATTCTGTATTGTCCTACTTCTAAGTATTAATGAGAAAATTAATAATTCATGGAGAAATGTACACTTGTAAATTCACTGTAGCATTATTTACATTAGCCAAGATCTGGAAACAACCTAAGTGTCCATAAGTGCAAGAGTCTGTAAAAAGATGTGGAATATATACACAATGCAATATTGCTCAAATATTGATAAAGATTAAATTCTGCCATTTGTAACAGTATGAATGAAACTAGAGAAAATTATGATTAGTGAAATAAGTTATAAGGAGAAATATAGTTATATTATTTCACATATACGTGGTATATAAAAATATAAACAAATTAACCAAATCAAATAGACTTAACATTTATAGAATTAAATTTGTGGCTACATAAAGGGAAACTGAGTGGGAAAATTGGATAAGAAGTGTCAATAATATAGTGAAGATATAATTGGACTATTGCTGGTGAACTTCATGTATTACATACAGATAATGATTTATAGTGATGTACATCATAAACCTACATAATGATATGATGCAATGTTCTTTCAATAAAATTCAATTTAAAAAAATAAAAAAGGCAGATCTATTGGAACAAAGAGAAAAAAGTGAAAGAAAAAACAACCAAAGTGGAGGCAGCAGATTCTCAAATTTCAAACTATAATTACAAAGTGACAGTAATCAAAGTGGTATGAAGTTTAATTGCAGTTTTGTTACTGTTTACAATGGCTCCATTTCCTTGGTGGACATGAGTCAAAAGACACAGACTAAAATTTCTCCAACAGAAAAATTATAGTACATATAAAAAAGTACAGATATATCACTGTCTCTCAGCGTGCTCTGCTCAGAGAATTTTATTGGGGTCCAACCGAGGAAGAAGTTTGCAATTGATATACAGATTACTGAGAATGATTCAAAGGTCATTTAACAGGTGTCATTTCTTCCTCATGCTTGATCAATTTTCACATGTTTAAAAATGGTGGTGCAACATCACCTATAGGTCAGTCCTAGCAGTTATTAAGCTCCTCAGACCATAGGTAGGTCAGAACCACTTAGCCTGTTCAAAGACTACTTCCCCAAGGCAGTTATCTATCATGTATTCTACTGTCTAGAACTACTATATTTTGAATAGTTGCTCAATCACTCAGGGACTCCATCAGTGGGACTCGTGTAGCATTTTTCATTGTAATATTTGGCATATATTTCTGTACCACTAACAAATCCCCCCTGAGAATTCCTAATCCTCATTCTTGGGGTTACTGAGGAAAGGTCATTATTCCTCAACTATTTCCATCTAAGCAGGGATTAATGATTTAAGTCGGCTAGAAGAGAAGAAAACTCAAATTACAAAATTCTAGGCCTTAGTAGGAGTAGCCTGCATGATCTGGTATAAGCATCTAGAATTTAGAATCCAGGTGAAACTGAGGAATGACAGACTTGACTGAATTCCAGATGTGCTTAGTTAAGGTTCCCATTTGGGTTAGCGCTCATGTTACTTAAGGCTATTTTTAAAGATCTTTTCTCCTTATCATGAGTTTCTTGACAGTTTCTTGGGCAGGGAATATTTCAAGATTTGGTTTACCCTTTCAGAGTTTCCCAAATACAAAGGCCTCCAATGATGTGGAAAAACCACTTATTTCCCATTAATCTAGAAACTCCCTTTATAACTTTAGATGTGAATGTTGGTCTAATATCAATCTGAATAGACTGGGGAAGACCAAATCTGGGCATCAGTTTCTTTCATAGGACCTTTATAACTTCACTAGTTTTTATTGCACTGCAAAGGAAAACCTCTATTTAACTAGTGAAGGTATTTATGGAGCAGATATCTGAATCCTTCTGGAGTCTCAGGCATGAAAGCAGATATAGTCACCAGTGTCCTCCTGCTACCATTCCCCTAACTTGTATTGATTTTTCCACTGAGACATGCTTATTGGATTGTTTTTGACAGAAGATGTATTGCTCAGTTACCCTCTTTATCAAATTTTCTTAAAATCTAGCACTGCATCCAGGACTTCTGATATTATTTTAGTTGGGGCCAATAATCAATCTATTAGTTGGACTTTTAATAATTACACATTCATGGTTTTTCCCATATTTCATGTTTATTTTGCTGTCTATATTTTATGTGAAGGTCGCAGGAAATTATAAAGAAGTAATAGGAGATATAAACTGTTCTTTGACTTGCACATCCACTATTATTCCGTGTAAGGTAATGGTGACTCCTAGCTTTGTTAATAGATCCTAGCCCAAAAAGAGAATAGAACACCATAAAATGGAGTAGCAGAGCCATTAAGAGCCTAGTTCACAAGACAGAGGCTCACAAAGGTGTTTGGCTTCCTCCCCCTCTTTCCCATACAACCCTTTTATATTTCTAGAGGTGTTCTTTAGTATTCAAGATAGAGAAAAATGCCTCGTATGTCAAATACAAAATAACACCTTATTTTCCTGCTACTTCCGTGGTAACTCTGGGCTCCTCCAGAGAAATAAATGAGATCAGGATAGCAAATTGAGAAACTTGGCCTTCTTATAGAGGGAGCTCATGGAAGTCAGATTTGATTGAGTCATTCCCCTTTTCTTTCAATTTTCCCTAAGAATTGAGGGTGCCATGAGATGTGAAGATAATGGGAGGCTTCTATTGCACTGGGAAAGAGTTGTGTAATTTTGACCATTAAAGAGGCACCATTATCATGCTATAATGGCTTAGAAAATCAAAACAGAAAATGGTCTCTTTTAGTAATGTTACCTCGGTGACTTTTTACAGTACAGGTATTGTAAGGAGAATGACAAGAAACTAGAAATTTTTATGTTAGAAATTTGCCTATTAAAGTTTGCAACACATCTTTTTGCCTGTGGCTTAAATGGATATTGGTGTTTAGGAGGAAAGAAAGATTTTTTTCACTAAATGCTAAGAGTTGGATTTTATAGTTTCCCTGGGATATATTGTTCTCAAACCTGAGTGATCACATGGAACAATATTTCTTGAGGGATTTTATTTTCCCCTTCTTCATAATTCAAGGAAGCCTGTGCTCCCATTAATGGACAATTTTGGAGCCCCATTAATTGTAGCAAATTTCTAAGTTGCAGATGCTGTATTATACAGGTAGAAGGATG
>RJWH01008438.1:0-30461 GCA_004363575.1 Solenodon paradoxus
TGCTGAAAGTCTTACCCTGGTTGTAAACCAAAGTGGTTAGAAGTAACTCTTTCAGGCTACAGAAAACATTAACATTTCAGAATTGATGCAGTAATGTTTCTATGGTCTTCAATCATTAGTGTATTTTCCTTGAGGTTTAACCTCTCTCACCCAGAGGTGAAGAATTTGATCTCAGAGGTGATGCATAAGCCGTGGAGAACAGACCTTTAAAAAACTACTGTGGTTTCAAAAGGTCTTCCACAGCAGAAAGCGCCCTAACAATTAGTATCAGAAAATACAAATGAAAAAGATGGAGAACAACAATCATACATACTAGGAATAATCAATGTCTATACAGTGCGAAAAATCCTAGGAACCTGTCAAATCAACGGCTCACATTCTCCCAAACACACCTTTTTGATTCTAGGCCTTTCCCAATATTGTTCCCTCCAAATGAAATGCTCTGACTCTTACCTCGGCCTTTGATCTCCTCTGAGACTGCCCGAAGAAGGTGTCCATGCTCTCATTGCTAAAGTACTTCAGAATATGCCTTACAGCACCAGTTAACTGACAAGAGACAGTTGGGACGTCTGCCCCGATGTTCCCTGAGGACTTACGTAACATATAAAATAGCTTCCCATTTTCTACACTGCTTTGACTTTTCAGGAGCACACTAAAGAGACACACGCATCGAAGACATACACACTGGGGCACTTAGGAGTGAGGCATCATGAGATCTGCAACCTACTTCCCAACGATCAACAGTTTAGGGAAAAGGATATGTCTACATACACATATGTATGTGAACAGACAGATATACATGTATGTGTGAATATGGAAAAAGACAAATGAGACAAAGTAACAACAACTGGAGAATCCAGGAAGCTGGTACATAAAAATCCACTGCACTGTCATTTAAACTGTTCTGTTGGAACATTTTTTTCAAAATAGAAAGTTGCACGGGAAAAGAATGAGTGAAAACTGAACAGGCAATGAAGAGCAAGGTGAATTTTCCAGAGAGACACTAGATGAGACACAGAAGTAGCTGTTGAAAGACTGCAGAGAACTGAAATATGAGGTATTAATTGTAGTATATAATCACAGCGGTGTGAATTCAGGGATCAGCAGAGGAAAAAGCGGATTTTGCGCAGATGCTGCGGGCGAGCGAAGCTTGCACAGGCACAACCATTGTCCTTCAGGACAGGAACACAAGTACCACACACATGTTAGTACAGAAACACGTTCGAACACACTGAAACGTGTGCAAATACAGACACACACACACACACACCACAGGTGTGCAGCTGTGAGATGAGCCCTTTCGGATGGAAGGAAAATATACAAAGAGCTCTGCAAGCTCTACAAGGTCTGGGTTCTGTACAGAAGGTCATAAAAACTCACGAAGGACTTTTCCACTTCTCCTCTAAATAAAAAATACCTGCTTAATTTAGAAAATATAGAAAAGTGTAAGATGAATATAAAAAGCATCCCATCTTTATTATCAACATTTCAGTGTATTCCCCATCCATTTGATGCCATTTTAAAAATGGACTTGAGACCATGTTGCTTTTTTCACTTAAAACAATCATTTCCCATGTTATTAAGCGTTTCATGTCACTCTGAGTATTGGCCGTCCTATGGACACATCCAGAATGCATAACCATTATTTCCTCAATACTGACTTCTTACACTGCTTATCATTTTTGGCTATTAAAAATGTATATTTAGGTGCGCTCTGGTGTCTCAGGTGTTAATCCTGTACCCAAGGAATAGTCCACATACAGCCCAAGGACCCGGGTTCGCAGCCCAGGATGGGAGAAAACAACTAAAATGAACAACTAATACATAAAATGCTGCTTCTTCCTCTCTCTTCCTTCTTGCCTGCTGCCTGCTTCCTCTCCCTCTTAAAACAAAATATATGTGATAATAAATATTATCATATCATCTAGATGATAATTCTGTTTATTGAAGGACATATATAGTGCATACTGAAGTTTGCCAGGAGAGTATATATCTACACCTATATATCTATATCTATATGTATATAGATATATCTCCTTAAAGAAACAGAATCATCATATGATCTGGCAATTCTACTTCTGGGTATAGACACAAGAGAACTGCAAACAGGGACTCCAGCAGATATCTGTATACCCATAGTCACAGTCATACTATTGACAAGAGTCAAAAGGTGGAAGCAACCTGAGTTCAACAGACAACCGCTAAATGGAATGTGGTCTCTACATACAATGGAATAGCATTGCGCCTTAAAAAGGAAAGACATTCTGACACACAAGACATGGATGAACCCAGAGGACATTAGGGAAAGTGAAGGAAACCAGTCACGGAGACAAATTCTGTATTGCTCCATTCAGGTGAGCTGCCTAGAGTGGTCAAATTCCAGATAAAGCAGTTGCCAGGCCCTGAGGGAGGAGTGGGTGGGAAGTGTTTAATGGATGAGTTTCTGTTTTACAAGGTGAAAAGAGTTCTGGAGAGTGATCTACACAACAGTGTGAAAGTTCTTAATAGCACTGAGCTGTACACTTTAAAAAGTGGTTAAGATGGTATATCTTCCATTATGTATTTACCACAATTTATAAGAGCTGGATATTTTAGTTAAATGATTGTCTCTGTGGTTTACACTTTACAAGCATTTCTGACTAACTGCTGAGATCAGATTTCTGGAAAAGGAGTTACTAGATGAAAGGATACATAAAAACATCAGGTTTTAAGCACACGGCCAAGATGTGGTTTGGCAATAAAGGAAGTCAATGGTTCTCTGAGAGTTTGAAGACAGATTGTTGAGAATTAAAAGATAAAGCCAGGGGCAAGGAAAAGGAAGCAACCAGCTACTCGTTAATAAACCCTGCCGCAAAAGGAGAAAGGAAAACCAGTGAGACAGAAATGCCCACACTCACCTGTGAACGTGCAGTGAGGCACGGACGCCTTCAGGAAACACGGAGAAGCTGCAAAATTTCACATCTGCTACTAGTATCTGTTTGGAAAGTGGCCTCAGTGATCACAGGGAAGGTACATTGGCTGTAAAGATGCAGATGTGCTGGAGTTTTAGATGATGAGAGCTAAGTCAGCGTCAGTCACAAAGGTTAAATTTTTCTGTTTGTTCTAGTGTATGGCATTGTTAGAGCCTTTCCTCAAATATCTGGAGAGAGTTGGCTGCCTGCTCACATTTTTTTTAAAGGAAAGGTGCCAGCAAAAATGAAGGTGAATAGGCAGGCTGGATGAGAGAGGAGGACGAAGCCTTTTATTTATTAGTTGGGTCCCAAACCTGGGTCCTTGAGTGGTATCATGGACTGCAGCCGGTAGACTTAACCACTAAGCCACCAGAATGCACCTCTCCATTCATATTTAAGAGGTTTGTGCTTGGATTCTGACTGGAAGTTCAATGTCATCTGATGAACTTCACTGTAATTGGGCCAAAACATAATTACGCGCACACACACACGCACACACTTTTTTATTTTTAAACGGAAGCAGTCAGAAATGAAGGCAAGTAGGAAAAGAGAGGAGGAAGAGCATTTTATTTCCTTTTTATTTAGTTGTTCAACTTGGTTGTCTCCCCTGCCCTGGGTCTTAAACCTGCAACCTTGGGATGTATGTGGACTTTGCTCAGCAGGCAAAATTCATCATCATTATTTTATGTCACTTTAAAAAATATTTTAAGAAAAAGACCTACGTAATTTGTTCCTGTAAGTAGTTAAGCATAAAGTTTCTGGGTATATTCAGAAAAAGAGCTTTTCCCACAGCAGCCTTAGATGACCTCTGAAAATGGCTCACTATTCCCTTGACCTAGAAGACCTGACAAAATGTTGCATTCAAGGGTTCTGATGTGCATGTTCATTTTAAGAACCATCATGAAATGGCCCAGGCTTCTGAGGGTGAGAAGATCCAAAAATCCACCAAGTACCCCAAGGAAGTCAGTGACAGACTCAGTGTGTGCCATCCTGTCCCCACAGTGGGGGAGTTCACAGGGGCACCCAGGCTGACCATGGGGCTAGACCTGGTGTTGGCGGTCCAAAGAGAGTGCTGAGGTTTGACTGCACGTGCTCCAACACGCGCAGAGCAACCCCGAACTGGCAGCTTTAGATGGAGAGTCTCTGGCCGCTGGGCACGTCCAGAACCACAGCCCTAAGAGGCTGTGCAGAACTTACAGTACTCGGGGGCAGAGCCACGCTCTGGCCATGCTGACCAAGGGCGCGAAGGCGGTGCCCAACCCAGAGGGAAGACTGCGCAGAATGAAAAAGACCCCAGAGGAAACTGAAGAAGCAAAAGGTATGGCCCGTGACTAAAATCCAACATAAAGTAAATCCAAATAAAAGGAAAAAAAAAAGAAAAGAAAAATCCCCCCTTTTTATCTGAGATAAATGATGCATAGCTCATGTAAAATTTTACAGGATATGATCAAACCAAACACTATTTTCTCTTCAGAAAAGTTAGAATGTCTTTTTATTTTAGCAAAAATGTATGTGAATCTGGAAACTATGGATCCTCAAACCTAGGTGGTTCCAGAAAACTCCTTTTAGCTTTTTTTTTTTTTTTTTTTTCAGTTCTTTGACTAATCATCACTGGACTTACAGTGCTGATCTCTACAGATAATAGGAAGCATTTGTTCTCAGAATCTCAATGTCCCCAAGTGAGAGGTACCTTGGAATGAGCGTTATGCTAAAAGTCTGTGTCTCGTCGAAATTCAGTTACTTCACCAGTCCTCTCCGTATTAGGACTACCAGGTAAGTACAAGCTGCTACATCTCAGGCCATCCAGGTAGAAATCTAAGCAAACTGGGTTTGATCACCTAGTAACAGGTTCTAAAAACAAACACAGCCCCAAACTAACTTCCTTTCTTTCTCACTCAAAATTACTTTCACTGAGCTGTTCCGCAAATGCACGCCTCTTTGACATCGTCCATCTTCTACCGCCAACACTAAGGATTTCAGTGAGGGGGCAAAATGCCATAAACAACATGGCTTCATTTGAACAAATGATAAATTCACCTGAGTACACTGAATTTCACTTAAATACTTAATTCAGTAGTCAAAGTTACAACATTTACACGTTTAATAGCACTTCGATGGATTTAGCTTCCCCCAAACATTACAAAATGTATGTTTTCAAAAATACCTCAAGGCACGCCCTAGTGGCTAAGTTTAATGTTAAGTCTGCCAGGCACGGTCCACGTACATCCCGAGGGCCAGGGTTCAAGACCCAGGGCTGTCGGGAGTGGGAACAACCAAGATGCAGGACTAAATAGAATAAATAAAATGCTTCCTCCTCCCCTGTCTTTCTGCCTGCACCTCTCCTTTAAGGAAGAGCAAAAAAACCTTGAAAAAATCCCAAGAACTTGAAGCAACACAGAGAAGCATATTTCCACCCCCACCACCCACCATCAAGAGAGTCATTGTTATTTAACATTTTGGCAAATGTGCTTTCAGTCTTTGCAGGTAAATGTAGGTTTAAATGAACACAGAAATAACAGATTTAAAAGACAAAGCCAAAGCAGATGGCCCACACAATATGACTATGATAGTATTTTACCTAATTGACTTGGTTCCTGCAGAACCTCATCCTGAGCCAAACCAATCTTGCATCTAAAGCATAACCACTGCGGTGATAAGAAGACCTCAGCTCAGTAATCAAGTCCACAGAGACCAAAGTACTCCAGACACACCTCATATCAAGGAGGAGCACCAGTGATGAAAGGAAGCACTTTGGGAGATAAGGGAGCACGTTGTTTCTGTCTGAGCTGTTTCTCAGTTTGCCTCTTAAACCCGGCTTAAGTATTTCCACCTTACGCATGCTTCTACGGCTGCCGTGCCACAGAAGCTGCACGTTTTGTCAGCACATTGTTTCTAGGTTTGCAGATGGGAAATGGAAAACCTGAGGCTTTGCACACTCCCATGAAGATCAGACGGTGCCCTCAGTCTGTCTTTGCTAGCATGGGAGAACATTCTCCCTCTCAGATTACCAGGGAGCAGAGAGAGAGAGGGAAAGAGAGAGAGAAAGAGAGTCAGTCAGTCTCATCTTGTCTCTTCTGGTTACCTGGTACCCAAAATCTCAAGGCTCATATGGACGATGGCAGTAGGAAATGCAGAGTGACTAAAAGTCAGTTTTTCTAGTCTGTAAAAGGGACCAAAAGAAAATCCTGGATAAAAGGTCCGGGGAACAGAACTACAAAACCATTTAGATACTAAGTCAAACCAGTCTTTTCTGTGCTCGTCTCCTAACTCAAATCCCAAGACTGATACGAAGTCACTCTAAGCATTAGTAGGAAGAGATTAACTTTTCAACTCCAGTCAAGCTATTATCTCTTTGACACATTTCATAAAACCTATTTCATTTTTTCCTATACTTACACTAAAATAGAAAATTGACTTTTTCCTATCAAATTTCCTAAAGAATGACATTGTCTGTAACCAAGTGCATACTTTATAGACAGAAAAGTGGCAAGTAAAAATATCTAGTTAAAAATATCCACTACACACCAATGAAACAAATATAATTCACTCTTGTGTCTTTAAAAAGCTTTTACTATTTGAAGAATCACATAAGATCTAATAGATGAATTTATCAAGATTGCAAGATACAAGATTAATATACAAGAAACAATTATATATCTATATGCTAGCAAAAAACAATCTGAAAATGAAATGAATAAAATTAATTCTATTTATAATAGCACCAAAAATAAATTTACTTCTAAGTATTTTATTTAGCAAGTACACTAAAATCACAAAACACTGTAGAAGGAAATTAAACAAGACCTAAAGAAACAGAAAGACATTCTAGCATCATGGATGGAAGGTTGAATATTTTTAATGCTGCATTACTCCCCAAATTGATCTGCAGAGTCAAAGCAAGCCCTATCAAAATTCCAACTCCCCCTTTTTTTGCAGAAATGAACAAGATCCATGAAAAAATCTTACGGAAACAGGGATCCTGATAATCAAAACAATCATGGGGAAAAAAATAATAAACTTAGAAAATCCATACTTCCCAGTTTCCAAACTTACTACAAAGCTATGAGAAGCAAAACAACAGAGATTTTAGATGTAAAGAAGACATATAAGATCAGTGGACGAGAATTTAGAATGTGGAAATAAACTACCACTTGGTTTTGGCTTTTGTTTTTGTTTTTAAAGAAAAGCTGCAGCCAAGAATGAAGGAGACCAGGGGCCAGGCAGACAGGAAAAGAGACGATGAAGACTCACTTTATTTTATTTAGTTGTTTATTCTGGTTGCTGCCCCAGGCCCAGAACTTGAACCCGGGTCCTTGGGATGTGTGCGGACTGCACCGAACCTCTACTCCACCAGGGCGCGCCCAGCTGCCACATTTACGGCCAACTGACTTTTGGAAAGGATGGAAAGACAATTCAGTAGGGAAGAGCAGTCTTTTCAAAAAATGGTGCTAGAACAACTTGATAGTCACAAACAAAAGGATGAAGATGGACCCCCTATCTCATACCATATATAAAAGTTAACTCAAAATGGGTTAAAGACCCAAACATAGGAGCCAAAACTATGAAACTCTTAGAAGAAAAATTAGACAAAAATCTTTGTGACCACAGATTAGGCAATGATTTCTTAGCTGTGACAAAAAAAGAACAATAAGTGAAAGAAAAAAATAAATAAATTGAACTTCATCACAACCTTAAACTTTTCTGCCTTCAAGAAAGTGAGAAGACAATTCCCAGAATAGGAGAAAATATCTGCACATTATGCATTTGGTAAGGAACTCATATCCAAAATACATGAAAGAACTCACAATTTAATAATAAAGAGACAACTGCCCAATTTAAAAATGGGCAAAGAATCTGACTACACATTTCTCCAAAGAAGATATATAAATGACCAATAAACATATGCAAAGATGTTCAAAAGTCATTAGCCACTAGGGGAATGCAAATTGAAACTACAATGAAATTTCACTTCACACCTATGAGAAGAGTTACAATTTAAAAAGGTAAGAAAATAAATAAAAATTTAAAAAACAATAATGAGAGTTGGCAAGGTTATGGAGAGACTGAAATTCTCATCATTGTTGATGGGAATGTAAAATAGTTCACTCTGGAAAAGTTTGTCAGTTTCTCAAAGAGTTAAAAATATAGTCATCATATTCCTACATATATATATACATACTATTCCTAGATATATACCCCCAAAGAATTGGAAGTATGTGTCTGAAAACAGAAAAGTGTACACCAACATTCACAGCAGCATATTTATAAAAGCCAAAGAGTAGAAACAGTCTAAATGTCTACCAACTGATGATGGTAAACAAAATGCGGTGTATCTATAAACGGAATACTCTGTGACCAGAAAAAGGAATGAAAAACTAATGAATCTGGAAAACATGACACTAAGTGAAAGAAGCAAACACAAAAGCCCATATGGTGCATGATTTCATTTATACGAAATGTCCAGAACAGGTACGTTCGTGACAGAAAGCGGATGAAGGGTTTCCAGGGACTCTGGAGGTAGAGAGGGCTCTGACGGGCAGAGCTTCTTTCTGAAATGATGAAAACGTCCTCAAGTGAACAGCGGTTATAGCTGCACAACCATGACGATTCTAAAAACCCACCAACCTGCATACTTTGAAAGGTGGTTTTTACGGCATGTGAGTTTTATCTCGATTTTTAAAATTTCTTTAAAAATCATTTGTTAGTGAGCCCTAGTGGTGTATCAGTTCGCAACAGAAACTTATTAAATTAAACATTGCTGTGTTTTATACTTTTGATGCAATCAATGTTAAAAGATTTTATCTGAATAATTTGAGATCTTCCTTTATCTTCAAACTTTGGTTATTCAAGAATTTCCAAAACATGAGCACTTGCTCAATTCCCTTTAAACTTGCTGTCTTTTTCAGTCACTTAGAGTTAAGGAGAATGGCTGGGTTTTTGTAACCCAGTATTGTTATTCTGAACAGGGGAGAACATGCAATCAACTTCTATTTTCCTTAAAAAATATATGTGCATGTGGTCATAGCATTAAGCAGCAGTAACTGCTGGAAAGGTAACGGAGCCTAGAATTCTATCACAATAGAAGGAAAACCTACAACCCCCCCCACCCCCTCCCCCGCCACTTTCAAGATTTCAACATCCATTACAACTCCGAGCACACAGTGACTCAATCCCTCATCTAGAGAAAGACCCAGAACAACAAAGAGCTGAGAGAATCATCAGGTTAAGAAAAATAGTGAACTGAACACTCCGTGCCAGATACTGTGAGGAGCATGCTTACATTCATTATCCCGTGGACTCTTACCAAGTACCCTATGAGTTAGAAAATACCCCATTTAATTATGGGGAAAAAGAAATGAGACTGAAAGAGGGTAAGTTACTTGTCCAAAGTAGATCCAGGACGAGTACAATTTCCCCTTCGCACTAGCAGATGGCATTCGTCCCACAGGACATGAATTCAAAAAGAGAAACATTCCCAAGTGGGTCGGACAGCCAGAGGGGGCTAAGTATGAAGAAATAGAGCTCTCACCATCAGATGATCGATGACAGCCCTAACAGAAAAAAAGGGGGCAGTTAGCACCTCTACCATCTCCATCAACCCCTACAGCAGCCTAACATGTCATCTACAAAGGGTACTTGTTACTAAGTTCCTAAATCCTCCTCCCAAAGCCTCACAACCCTAAAATCCCTCTATACAGACATCCTGCAGTTGCCAGTGTCTGCAATGCTGAATGAAAGAATGCCTCTTATTGTCTGTTCTTTTCAGTAGGAGTAGGATTTGGGATTTCTTGTTTGTCTATTCAGAGAAACAGAAAATGAAAACACAATACTAAAATAAATTGCATTCAATCCTAGTCATCCTTTTCCATGTATTTCAGTTTAATAGTCTTTATATATACCAAGCAAATATTAATGGAATTGAAGTTTGCAAGCAACAAAATACAGGTATATTTAAAGAGCCACTCAGAAAGAAAGAGTCTACTTTATGCATAACTAAATTAAAGATCTAATTAGAATCCAGAGGTTTGTTGGTAAAAGTCTGAGTACTTCAAGAACACCTAAAACCATAAAAAATATGGTGGCTCATTCTATTATGTGGATTTTCCTGGTTAATGATATTTGTAATTGTGTTCAGATTTGCTAATAATTAAAATTAACTGGTCCCTTACAGTAATTCGGAATGTTTCAGAATTTAAACAATTCTGGGGCCCCCCTGTTGGGAAAGGGCAAATGGTGTGTGATTCCCCCATAAAAGAAAAAGCCAAACAAGCTCCTTTCCTGTTCCATCCAGACCATACTGAGTCAGAGCCGGTGTTCAGCGACGGTCTCTTCTGACCGCAGAGGCTGTGCCCCAGCTTCAGTGATCCCATCAACACATAACCTCCCAAACTCAGGCGTGAGCTGTGAGCTGCTCAAATTCGGCTTCCTTTGTCACAAAACTGAGCAAAAGGCACAGCTAAGCACATGAATAGGACAGGCAGGTCAGATGCTTTGATGAATATTTCAGTAGAAAATTTACAGATGCTTACTATGAAAAAAAAAGTTTCATATTAAAAGAGTCAAAGAAGTTTCACCCCACAGTTCTAGCTCCAAGCTTCAGGTCTCTAAGAGAAGAAACAACTGAAAAAGAAAACGCATCGCTAGGGGGCATCCATAGCAAGTTAACGCAAAAGATGCGCCTTCTACGTGATGAGCGGGGGCTTCCCGCAGTCTAGGCATCGGTACCCGCTACCAGCCTACCCTTGGCGGAGAAAAAAAACTTCAAGCTCACACATTCGCACTTATTTTCTATGTAACAATATACCTGTCAAAGATGACTTGAATCTGGGATATCTATTGACATCAAAATCACAAGACAAATAAAAACCAATGGCAGACACACCCTGGTGGAGCAGTGGTTAGGTCAGTCACCTCCGAAAGAGTGCGGGGCCACATACCCCTGGGTTCCAGTCCCAGGTCCAGAGGGGAAACAACCAGTGTGAACAGCTAAATAAAAATAAAATAAAATTCTCCTGCCTCTTCTCCCTGCCTACTCACCTTCATTCCTGCCTGCACCTCTCCTTTAAAAAAGGGCAAACTGGAATATTTGGGTTTTTTTAATGAGGTAGGTGCCTTTAACACTGAGTAACATGGGCCCAGAAGGCCCGCTAATTGAAGAGGAAGGAACTATGGTTTAGATTCAGACTGGTGTACACGTTTCCTCCTCGCCTTTACTTGCCTTATTCCAGAGGTGTGACTAGACCAATACTTCCTAACTCAGCTAACCACATTTACCTGGAGTAACAAGGTCACTTCCCTAGAAATTCTGGTTCAGGAGGTCTCTAGGTGAGACCTTGCTCTTATTATTACTATTAGCATAAGAACATCCTTCCTCTTCATAAGTAAGGACCTTATTCTTAATAAGTGATCCCCAAACACATCATCTTGTAAACTCTTCAAATTCTGGATTTGGATAGTCCCCAAGCTGCCAGCCTTCTGGCATAGTCTATACTATCAGGATAATTCATAATAATGTTCTAAAAAACACGCAAAATTATAATGTTTAATATTATTGCACAAAAATAATAAACATACACAGAAATATCTTTCCCTATCACCCACACATCATTCCTGCACCTGTAAACACCACTAAAATACCTTCCTGGGTTCTAGGCATAGAGTGGAAAAAAAGTTACTCAACTCTCAGCACATTAATATGGAAAGACTTGTTTGTAAGACAGAATTGTAAACAATGTTTTCAGTGAAAATTACACGTGCGTTCTTCCCTTAAAGAACATTGTCTGGTGACCCTGCCTGTCCTAGCTAACAAAGGATAGAATAGAAAGCAGCCTGGCTAAGTCTCTAGCAGTTGTAAAACAACAGAGTCTGCAATACTGGAATGCAACTGCTCAAAAACTAAAAGAAAAAGCAACCAACCCTTAACTACTTACAATTTCTTCAAATTCAACCCCAAGGGAGTCCACTGCAGTGCTGAGGTCCAGTGACAGGAAGGCTTTGCAGAGTAAGTAAGGAATCTCCAGGCCCTTTCTCCACACAAACACTGCAACCTCTAATGTAACCATTCCTTCCTCTATACCAGCAAGAGAGAGCTTTCGTAAAGTTTCCCATCATCCTCTAGTAGAATTAACTTGTATTCTCTTGTTTAGATTTACAAGCAACTACAAAACTAACGTAAGAAAAAAAGACTGATCTCATAACACACCAACGAGAGGAGCTGCAAGGGATGCCTGTTAGCAACGTGTTATTATATAGACGCTCCAAAAACAGTAAGAAAAATCTCAAGGAAGCACAGAACTGAGCTGGAGTCACCCTTGTAACAAAAACAGAGAAGAAACTAAGAGTGAAACAGTATTATATATTATAACTATCTGAAAAGCCTTTGTAGGGTAATCCACTGAAGCAGCACAGGAGTATACAATCTAGTACAGAACAGCAGGGGACCCTGGTGGACCAGACTTTGGGCATAAACCAAACATCCCCAGGTCCTGGGTTCACCTTCCGGAGCTGGTGGAACCTCCAAGATGAACAACTAAATAAAATACAGCGCTTCTTCCTCCTCTCTTCCTAGCTGCCTGCCTCTGCTTGCCTTCATTCCTGCCTGTACCTTTCCTTTAAAAAAACACAAAGCAAAACTATTTTTTCAAGGGCAACCTTGTGGAGTCACAGTTTGGCCAGCCACCTTTGGCTGGAGCAGTCCACATACAACCCAAGGACCCCGGGGTTCATGTCCCCAGGGCCAGGGTAAACAACCAAGAACAGTTAAACAAATGCTGCTTCTTTCTCTCTCTTCCTCCTTGCCTGCCTGCACCTTTCCTTTAAAAAAATGTTTTCAGCACACCCTGGAGTAGCATTTGGGTGCAGCCCACATACATCCCAAGCCCTGGGTTCATGTCCCAGGGCCAGTGGGAACAACTGAAATAAAGTAAATAAAGTGCTGCTTCTTCTATCTTCCTGCCTCCCTCTATTTGCCTTCATTCCTGCCTGTGCCTTTCCTTTAAAAAAAAAAAAGTTTTTCCCAAAATGAATTTTGAGGCTTAATATAGAAGTAATGGAAATATAATTATTCTGATTTAGGGTCACACAGGCCAAAACATTGATTTGTTTTAAAGGCAAAAGTGGGGTACCAAGCTATTATGGACAAATCCCAGAAGCACTGGGCTTAGAAGGACATATATACACTGTACAAGCCATAAGTACATTCCTGCATCTATTGCCCAATAAGCTTGAAGGCAATGTTTTGACAAAGGACCACACTCACTTAAAACAAATGGAAAATCAGAATCAAGTAGACTAGCTTAATAGAGTGGTTAAGAGCAAAAATTCCGCTGTCACACTGACCTGAGTTAAAGCCCCAAATCACAGATTCCTATGTGACCTTGGACAAATCATTTAACCTCAGCCTCAATTTCCTCATTTGTCAAATGGAGATAATGCATCACTCAGTCATTATGAGACTTAAACAAGGTGATTCATAGAAAGCATTCAGTCCTGTATGTAACACACAGTAAGTAAATAATAATAAGCTAACCATAAAATTAGCATAATTACTGTCTTCCATCCTCAAGTGAAGTAAGTTTCCTGACAGCCAGGCCAAAAATTCTAATCATTAGAAAGAAAACATTTATAGATATGCAAATAAAGGTAGCTTTTCATTTCTCTCTGAATTACAGAAACTTCCCCCTCCTTAGTAAAGAATAACTCTGGCGCACCCTGGTGGTTTAGTGGTTAAGTCGGTTGCTTCTGTCCTGTGTAGTCCACATATGCCCCAAGCACCCAGGTTCATGATCTGGGGCAGGGAAAACAAGCAAGATGAACAGGTAAATAAAAATAAATGAATGCTTCTTCCTCCTTTCTATCTTCCCTTCTGCGTGCCCACTCACCTTCATTCCAGCCTGCACCTTTCCTTAAAAACAAACAAAAAAGAGTAATTCAGACTAATGACGTATAGCTACATACAGAAAAGGTTTCACTGCAGACATTCCTAATTAGAAAGGATAATTTTCAATGAGCTCTAGGATTAATGATCTAACCAGTCAGGTGGAGTTCCAGTTGCTATTGTTAGGGGAAAGAGGGAAAGGAAGGAAAAAACCTTCAAAATGTTCCATGACTTGTCATGCCCCAGCAGAGCAGGGGGGGGGGGGGTCAATCACCTCCAGAGGAGCACAGGCCACATAACCCTGGGTTCAAGTCCCAGCAGGGGGTGTGGGGTGGAGACAGAAAACTAAAGAAAAATAAAGATGCTTCCTCTTCCTTTCTCTTCTTCCCTGCCTGCCTACTCACCTTCATTCCTGCCTGCACCTTTCCTTTAAAAAAAAAAATTCTATACACCATTATTCAACAGAGAAAAACAACAGAAAGTTGATTTCATATTACTCCACGATTGAATTAAAAAATGAAGAAGGAAAATAAAGCAGGTGAAATATTTTAACCTGTACAGAAAAACAAAACAACCAATGTTAGTTGGTTATGTTAAAATGGCCAAAAATATTTTTAAAAAATCAAAAAAAGATCAAGGAAGGTGAAAAAATCATTATTCCGATATTTTAAATAACACACACCCATTTTATCCATTTACCATCATGGATCAAATTTCCCATTTGCAATGATCTTTGCCAGTTCTCCCAAATGAGCCGCTAGCTTGAATATATCTTCTTAACAAATACATCATTCCACTCAAGGGCAAAAATTAAATCTTGTACATTATTAATATTTTTCTAGAATTCATAGGGAAATACTAGTAATTCAACCAGTTTAAGGATATATTTCAAAGAAAGTACTGTAAAAAGTAATTTTGAGGGGAAAATTCCTCATGAAAATAAAAGAATCCTAGAAAAATCACTCAAGGACAACCAAAAACAAATTTCAAAATAATGCAGACTTTGAAATTTTGAATTAGGGGTCAGAATAATGAGTTGTGAGAGAACTAAATTCTCAAAGAGAAAATACAAAAGTGAAGAAAAGACTTCAGGGGCTATACAATAGTGCTATTGATCCATCAGTATATACGCAAAAATGCTTTTAAAAATAGCATACTTTATCTGTGTTCATATTGGGAAATTCAACAATAGAAAGAAAATAGGACTTTGAGGTTCGTTCAAGCATTGCAAGCCATCCTTAGCACTGCACAATGAAAGAAGAGATGATTAAGACGCTCTAATTAACAACTTAGTCGCGAAAAAAATGACACCTCCAAAAGAAGCTCTGTCATCTAGAGATGATGGACATTTTCTTTTCACTGTTTAAGAATTCAGAAGAATCTCCTTCTGCTTTTAAATGCAAATTACCAATCTCCAAAGCACATTTGGCTCTGTTCCTTTATCTGAAAATTACTGCACTGTGATTCTGCTGCAGCCAGGACACCATTCAGACAGGAAAGTGGAACTGGGACAACCATACACTCAGTACGTTCAGATCATCACAGCCAGCGAGCTGTCACCACTTAGGCACGACAGTTTTCAGTAGAAGGCCCCTACCACTGATGGAAATTCCATCTGAAGAAGCAAAACTTAGTTTTGAGACCTATCAAGTCATTAAAGGTGACATGCATTTTAACAGGTGCACACGCATTAGCAGGGTAGCAGTTAAAAAACTCAGCATCCCTTGGTTTTCAAATGACAAGACTAGCTGCTTACTGGAAACTTTTTTAAAGGCAGAATTTCAGTGTGAATAGTTTGAATTGCTAGTTACCTGTTCATTATGTGGTCAAACATAAAACACGATGACGCAAGAAAGGTAAGTATTTCAGTCTCTACTTCTCTTTCCTGTTAAAATTCCCTGGAACAGTGAGCACTAAGAGCATTACCTCAATTTATTGCACCAGGTGATGGAGGTTAACACTACTTCTGAACCATAAAGACTCAAGGAATAAATAAACCATAATAGAAGGATTCATCCCATCGTTAAAGATTCAAGCTTCTGCCAAAACCACACTTGATTTGGGAAAGTGTATTTGGTGTCAGGTAAATATAAACAAATAGTACAGAAAGGTAGACCAGACATAGCTGCATCAAAGATGAATTTACCTCTGCCAAGCTATATGTTAATAACTAACTTTAGTTTAAAAAGAAAACACCTCTTTCCTAGCTGACACATGTCACAGCCAAATGAGTGTCACCCCCACGCCCCTGGGAAGGTACTTGACTTACCCCAGCCCCTATCCTCAAAGGCAGAAAGACAGGCCTCAGTGCTCCCCTCAAGCCGACGGACAACCAGGAACAGAAGCTTCTGAAAATGTACTTCCAATCTCTGAAACTTCCGTGAATGTTTAAGGAGGAAAGGGGCTTAAAATTTTTCCAAATGCTGAGATTAGCACATGTCAACCAAATGGCCTAGATGGTATTAGCCAGCTTCTTTCACCTATTTACTCAGAACCCCCCTGCCCCCAGCAATGAACGCAGCAGCAGACACCTTAAGACCAAAGCCCCGCTGAGGTCCGGTGGGGGAGGGTACCCCGCACAGAAATTCGGAAGCTTTGTCTTGTGGAGAAAGCAGTGCAGGCAGTCATGTGCTTTTAAAAAACCTAGACGCACTTACTAGTTCAATCCATCCCCAAATCCATGCCACCCTTTCAATTTTGCAGAGAGAGAGGGGAGAGAGAGACACACACACAGAGACAGAGACAGAGACAGAGAGACAGAGACAGAGAGAGAGACAGAGACAGAGAGAGGAGAAATTCCGGTCAACTCGCCTTGGGGGGTTGGTCTGAATAAAGAGAACTCAAGCAGGGAGGAGGATGGAGAGAGAAAAGAGGAAGCCAACGAGAGATACCAAATTTCCCACCTTTCTTAAATTCTTCCAGCATAGCGTCCAACTTGGTGTCATTGAAAACAAAATGCAAGGGATGGTTATAAAATTTAGTGATGGTTTTCAGAGGAGTACAGTCATCCGGATCCACGAAGGCCAAGTCCTTGACAAAGAGGAGGTCCACGATGTTGGAGCGCTCGCCTTCGAAGACCGGGATGCGCGTGTAGCCGCTCTCCATGATCTCCGACATGGTGTTGAAGTCCAGGATCGCCTCGCCGGTGATCATGAAGCAGTCCCGGAGGGGCGTCATCACGTCCTCCACCGTCTTGGTGCGAAGCTCCAGCGCCCCTTGGATGATGTTCAGCTCTTCCTTCACCAGGTCGTTGTAGGGGTCGGTGACCCGGAGCATCTCCAGCAGTTTTTCCCGGTTGTACACGGTGCCTATCTCCTGGCCCAGGACGCAGTCTAGCAGCTTGCTCACCGGGTAAGAGGCGGGGAAGGTCATCATCATGAAGAACTTGGTGAGGAAGATGGTGTTGGCCCCGACCGCCAGGCCGTGCCGAGAGCAGATGGCCTGGGGCACGATCTCCCCGAAGATGACGATGCCGATGGTGGAGACCACCACCGCCACGAGGCCCGAGCCCGCGATGTCGTCGAGCAGGATGGTGAGCGTGGTGTTGACGAGCACGTTGCCCAGCAGCAGCGAGCACAGCAGGTAGTTGCCCTGCCGGCGCACGGGCTCGATGCGCTTGGCGTAGTTCTTCTCCTTCTCGGTGCCGCAGTTCTGCACGATGCGCAGCTCCATGGGGTCCAGGGCCATGAGCCCCAGGTTGAGGCCGCTGAACATACCCGACAGGCACAGCAGCAGCGAGATGAAGATCACCTGCAGCCAGAAGGGCAGGAGGAACTTCTTCTCCTCGCCCACGATCATCTTCGTGTCCTCGCCGTCGTGGTAAATCCAGGTGGTCTCGGCCCAGGGGGGCGGTGGGAGCCCGGCCACCCCAGAGCCGCCCTGGGCCCCGGCGGCGCCACCCGCGGACCCGGGACCGCCGGCGCCCAGGGCGGGCGTGGAGAGCGACGTGCACAGGTAATAGGACTTGCTCTTCTCCATTTTGCGCAGCGGCTTGATCTCAATCTCAATGATGCCCGAAGTCCGGCGGTTGAGAACGATGTGCGGCAAGATGATGATATCGGAGGTGCGGATGCCGCAGCGCTGGGGGCCGCTGTCCGGCTCCGGCGGCGCGGGACCCCCCAGTCCGCGCTCGCCCGGGCTGTGGCGCCGCCGCTCGTGCTCGGTGAAGGCGATGCGGGACCACGTCTCGTTGTTGATGTTCTGCCCGTACACCCGCAGCTTGACCCGGGTCCGCTCGCTCACCCGCAGCGCCCCTCCTTCCATGAACGACACGTCGTTCGTGTCCTCCAACCGCAACCCGATGATCACTGTCTCCTCGTTCTCGCCCGCCGCTGCGCAGCCGCCCGCGCCGCAGCAGCAGCTCAGCAGCAGCAGCAGCAGCAGCCGCCCAGCCGCCTGCACGACCCCCCGGCCGCGGGCGCTGAGGCTGCGGCGCGCCGCCATCTTCCAAGTGGGCAGTGCGGCGGCAGCCTGCCCGCCCGCCATCTTTACTTCGGGTTCACAAGCGCCACAGCCAATCATAGGGTGGCTGCTCCAGCTGCGGCTTCATCCTTCCCACCCGGCGGCGCGAGCTCAGGCACCGGCCCCTGGGCGAGACTGCAAGGGAGCGTCTGCACCCCGTGCTCAGCAGCCCCGCTGCTTGACTGACACTGACTCGGCCTCGGCCCGCGGAGGGACCGGGAGGCTCGCGGAGGGGGGCGGGGGAGGAGAGAGCGCCAGCCTCTCCCGCGAGAGGCAGGCCGACCGGCCAATCGGGAGCGGGTGCCCGCCCTCCCAGCCAGGGGGCTGGAATGGGGGCGTGGTCGTAAGCGGCGCCGCGGACCAATGGCAAGGTAAATGGGTGGAGCAAGGAGGGCCACCGTTCTCTTAAGCACGCCAAGTTTCCAACTGAAAGGCGCGTGACTCTTGTGTATGTGCGAGGGGAGGGGGTGTGGCCAGCGGGAAGCCGAGAGCCAGTCACCGAGGAGAGCTGTACGAAAGGGGGCGGGGCCTCCCCTCCGGCTGCCAATGAAAAGGAACGGTCTGCGGGCCGGGCATTCCCTGAGGGGCCTCAGTTGTAGATGCTGGAGCCTAGGGTGAAGGAGTTGGACTGACGCCCTGCAGCGTGAGGCGGCCGGTTCTCGCTGCTCGGCGTTGCGGGCTGCTCAGTACTCAGTGCCTGTGCAGAGACGGTTGCGGCTTCTACTCCAGGAGCTCGGGAAGCCGACTAGGGATGGCTTAAAGTGTGCACTAGCCTAAAAAGCTAGGCAACAGCGGCGCCTCCCTTCTCTTCTCGAGCGCGCCGCTCCACCCAGAATAAGTGGCGACTGGGTGGTCCCAGCACCGCGCTGACCCGCTCTCCCGGCGCTACTCGCGCCTTCCTAGAACGCGCACTTTACTGCGCACGGTCAAGTGGCGCCACCTGCCGGCAAAATAGGCGCCCTGCAGTGCTTTCCAGCTTGGTTGCAAACCTGATATGCGGGCATTGGGGCAGGTTAAAATGTAAGCGATTTGACCATATTCCAAGTTATAATAATCCCTCCACCATAATCTTGCTGAAAGCATATATTCCCTGGACCTCAAACTTACTGAAGGGGTAGGACCCAGGAATACGCGTTTCTAGCAGGCACCCAGACAAGCCTGGGAAATGGAAGATGGCAGACATCCCAAACAGACCCCTAAAGGCGCGTTCTTAATCCCCCTGACCAAAGCCTGCTAGCTTCATAAGGCACTCAGAAGAAAAAAGAGTCCTGAAGCCCTACCTGCCCAGAATTTCCAAGCCCACCGCACCTGGAGGAGACGCAGTAGCATAGTAGCTGCTAAATTGATCTTTTTCCTGCAATTCACACACAAAAAAAATACTCTCCTTTTTTTTTTTTTTTTGTATTCTGCAGTTTCCTTTTTGTAAAGGAAGCAACCATTTCAAATTAATTTCTTGTAGGGATAACTGCAATGACTTCCTAAAAGCTCCCTCCTCTTCTACATGTCCTTTCCTTGTCAACCCAGCAGTCAGAGTGGTCTTTTTAAATCAGATCCTGTTGCTACCTTTTCTGAAACCCTCCTCTGGCTTCCATATCATCACAGCAGAAGCCACAGTGCCTACTCTCAGACAGGCGCTAAAGGCCTCCTCGCTCTGACCTCAGGACCTGCTGTGGCAACCCACCCCTAGCTATTTCTGCTCACTCCTGGGATGCTCTCCTCCAAGTCTTCACACTTGCTGTCCAACTCCCCAGGCCTCACTCACTTCAAGGGACCCAGAGGCCTGGAAGGCGGAGAGGGAGGGAGTAGGTGCAAAGAAGAAAGGAGGACCCGCTACTGGCACTCATCTGGGGGAGCCCTGGGGAAGAGAGGAACCCAAGAAGTTTGTACAAAGGACTCTTCCTCCAAATGTCAGCATAGCCCATCCATTCACCTTCAAGATTGCTCAAAGGTCACCTGTTGGCTGTTTTGTTTTGTTTAGAGGAAGGAAGCAGGCAGGAATGAAGGCAAGGAGGCAGGAAGAGAGAGGAAGAGCATTATTTATTTAGCTAGTTGTTCACTTTGGTCCCTCCACCCTTGCAGGTCAGGAACCCACGTCCTTTACATGAACTACAAGAAGCTATAACTTAACCCTGAGCCACCTCAAGTGCAATGAGGTCACCTTCTTAAAAACTTGCAAAGAGCCCCTATATTCTCTGCCTTATTTTTCTTAATTTATTATGTCTCCTTCCACAAGCACTTAAGTTTCCTGAGGGGAAGGGTTTTGTTTTGTTCAATGTCTGTGCCTAGAAATAGGCAGTCAAATACTATTTGTAGAATGGCGAAAAATGAAGGAGTATTTGTTCTGATTACTTCAAATCATGCCCCCTGCTAAAGGGTTTCCAGCCCTTCAGTTTCTGCTGCTGTTTCCCCCACCCCTAATTCTGTTATTGCTGTATGAAAGATAAGTTCAGATGAAAACAAATGTTAAAAAATGATTCACAGATTTGGCATGTGTTGATAAAAGTACTATCATCAAAGTTTAGGAGAAAAAAAGTTTGAGATTTTAAGATATCTGACAAAGGTTAAAGATATATATGACCCTTCCAGTCAGCTGACTGAAAATGAAACTTCTAACTTCATAAAATGTGTGAGTACTAGTTTGTTGAAGGGAGCTGAGAGGAAAGATGATGAAAGGCTCCCAGATGCTGAATGCACACTTTTGGAATAAGAGCGTGGAGAAATGCACGGAGAGCTTGCCAAACCTACAGACATTTCCTGTGCATTTCAGAGAAAGCTAAAACAGTCAGGAAAGTGTGACAATTCAGCAATTTAAAAGCAAACAGAAATCCAAGACCTTGTGGCAAAAATGTCAGAAACCAACCACCAAAATCAGTTATAACATAAAATGATCCAAGCTCAAGTTCACACAGGGGACCACTGGGTGGTGTTTATCCAGGGCTGAGTGGGGCAGTCATAGTCTTCGGGCACACGCAAGACCCAGGGAGCTATCTAGGAGGGATCTGCCTTCAAGCCTGAAGGCTTTTTAACTCGAGGGGTCACTCTCTGGTGGGGGCCGCAAGCTGCTCTACAGGCTGATTTCTGGGTTCCTTCCAGTCTGTCCACCTGTAGGAAATGTGGATGTTTGCTCCCTTTGAAATTTGAAAGAGAGGAAAAAAAATAACAAACCTGAGTTCTGATTATCTTTCACCTCCATACAGAGCTGTAGGTGGGTTCTGATTTGGGTCATAAACAGGCCGTTTATGTAAAGCCGGGACCTCCTAGCAAAGTCATCCTTCTCTTGCCAGATTCCCTCGTTAGAGTCCCAAGGGGGAGGGTGACTGTCCAGTTCTGGTCCCTGCAGAGGATGTGGTCCCACATCATGATTCAGGGATTTGGGAGGCACTGCTCCCAGACCAACATAGTGTTATGGAGTTTGATTTTCTTAAAGATTGCAAGTAAAATGCCAAATAACACTCTACACATTTTGCTTAAGAGAAAATCTAATTTTATAGAGAAACTCCCCCTTGCCCAGGAAAATTGCCTCATAGTAGAAAGGTGGTGGAGTTATGGCTTCAACGGTGACACTTGAAACACACAAGAGCACCAGCTCTTCTGAGGAGAAACAGGAACGAGCCAGCACTGGTGCTGCCCAGCTTCCCCTAGAATCCAGTCCCTTTCCCCTGAGAGGGAGTCCTCAGAAGTAACATCTGTGCTTATTTAAATATAAAGATAAAAGAAATCAACACTGTCATTTACCTTCTTAAGAGGAGTTGTGGATTTTTTTGTTTCTGGCTTTTCTACCCCCACCCCCTAGATATTTTCTGCACACTGTCACTGGGGTGGGAAGAGAAAGACAGACATGGCTTTTGGCAGAGTCGTAAGAAAATCTTCCCCATTTGGAAAGGGCCCAGACTCCTTGGGTGCGGCCCTTCTGAGGGGCTCCTCCAGATGAGTGCCAATGGTGGGTCCCCCTTTCCTCTTTACACCAAATCCCTCCCTCGCTGGCCTCCAGGACCCTGGGTCACTCAGGTGAGGCCTGGGGAGCTGGACAGCACCCACATCTCTACTGGTCAGCTCCAGGGAACCTGCCCCTTCCAAACCTTCACAAGGCAGCCCAAGGGGTCTCCTGTGTTCTCAATGTCACCCCTTCCCTACTGCCCCCTTACCTTTGGGGCTCCTCAGAGGTGGTTTCTGCTGCTATGTGTCCACTGTCTGTCCTGCTCCAGGACCTCAGTCCCTGACTGCCAGCTCCTACCACTGACGGGTTTTCTAGAATCTTTTAGGATGTTCTTTCTAACTGATGTTCCCCCCCAGTTCCAGTCTCCCGCTCAGCCTGGGACAAAGGTATAAGGAGAGTTCTAAGCTCAGTTATCCTTATAATTGTGACTAAAACACTCCACCCAGGTCGGAATTTAGGGGAACTTTTCACTTGTATTATTTCTAAATGTTGACCTTGTGACTATTGCTCATTCAGAACAATGGAAATCAGCAGCATGTCCTGGGTTCAAGTCCCAGGTCGGGGAGAAACCACCAGTGTGAACAACTAGATGAAAATTAAGTTCTTCCTCCTCTCTCTTCCTGCCTGCCTGCTTGCTCGCCTTCATTCCTGCCTGCACTCTTTTCCTTTAAAAAAAAAAAAAAATCTAAATTGAAAAACCACATTTGGGGCATGAAGAGGGGAAACAAGAGGGACTCCAAGAATGGGGTTCAGAATGTTCAACTCAGAGCCACCCAGTGAGAGTGAGGCCTGCGTGGATCTCAAACCAGAGCTTTAACTGATTGTGACTCTGTGCCAGTTTCCCCATACCAGCTAAATTCACTCTTGTGGTCTTTTCTCCATATTCTCTGAAGTTGGAGTGACTATTCTACCCTAATATGTCCCATTTTATAGGTACTATCAGACCCAAGTGAAAAAAAAAAAAACAACAACACTATCTTTATGTTTAACTCCTCTGAAATACCTGTATTTTTAATATCACAAAACTTAAAATTGAACTTCTTCCCATGTATAAAGATACCATATCTCAATTCTCTACTTCCTTCGTAAAATGTAAATAAAAAGTATGTTGTATTTCTTGCTCCATTTCTTTTTGTTCTCTTTTAATCATTCATTTATTCAAGTCATATATATTGCGTATCTAATATGTTTCAGGCACCAGAGTGGGCATTGTGGAGTTATTATGTTGAGTCAGAGGTTACCTCCAAAAGTTACTAGTAAGGAGTGTGCCCAGGTGGAGCAGCAGTTGGGTCAGTCGTCTCTGAAGGTCACAGGTCACAAACCCCTAGGTGGTTTGTGTCACAAACCTAGAACCTGTTTACAACCAGTGTGACCAACTAAACAAAAATATAACACTTCCTCCTGCTCTCTCTTCCTGCCTGCCTACTCACCTTCATTCCTGCCTGTACCTCCTTTAAAAGACAAAACCAAAACTTACCAGTAAAAAAGTTAGGGAACATGTGCATAGGTAGCTACATAAATTAAGCTTGAATAGCAAATGTCTTAAAAAGAAGCACAGACCTTCACGATTTACAAAGCATGTTCTCATATAATATCTTGGCTTGACCTTCATAATTAGGACTGAAGGACATACCACTTCAGCAGTCACATACAGGACAAGGAGACAGAGATAAAAATCTCACGCCACAGGAGACCCCAGAAAATCAAAATGGGACGCCACCCCTTTGGCTCGGGAAGTCCACACCTGAATCACGCTGCTGCCTCTGTGGTCTGTGATCTTGAATCTTGGTATGCAAGTAGGCTTCCTGGGTTGGCCTAGGTTTTTTCCTACTTTGAATGGCAGAAGTCCCCAAGTCCCTGGTAAGGACCCAGTGTCCTCGCCCTGGTACCTGTCAGTGAATCTTCTTGTAATGCAGCTCTTCCACTTAAGACTTTGTACAGTCTCTGAGGCCGAATGAAATCTGATTTCTGATAAGAGGAGAGACTTCCTGATATATTTTTAATTAAAAAATAATTTTGAAAAAATAAATATTCATCAAACAGATATAGAATGGCTGATTCTATAATTTATCATCCAAAACAGAATCTGCTGGAGAGTGAAAAAAGGGTACTATTAATAATTAACCTAGTTTTAGGCTAAAACTAGGACAGTTCCAGGCAGATTATGTTCACTTTATAATAACTTAGGACTGTAAAGGGAACTACCCCCTAGTCAAGAAAATCCCTAAACGCCCTTTCTACATGGCACCCTTCTCCCTCATTCTAGATAGAACCACTATCCTTACTTTCATAGTAATCATTTCCCTTTTTAATTGTTGTTATTTTACATTTAGGAATTCCCTGAAGGGTACCAAGGACAAAGCCTCTAGCCCAATGGGACAAGAGTCAGAAGACCTAGTTCTAGTCTTGCTCCTAACATGTCGACCTTAAGATTGTACTTCCTTCATGCAAGTCATTTAAATATACTCAGCCTGGGTTTTCACCTCTATAAAATGAGGAAAACCAGCCTTGGGATGGAGGTAGAAGGGAGTCATTTTCAACAAAAGAAACAACTTGGGGTGTTTGGCATAGTTCACATCCACACAACGCAATGACTCTTCCTCATTTCCATGAGAATTCACCGTTTTTAAAGGGCTGCACCCGCTGCAGGGGCCCCTGTTACATAATTTAAAAGTAAAAATAAAAATACCTCCTTCACAACATTTGCCTACTTAGATCCAATTGAAAGGAATCATAAGGTTAATAAGAACAAGAAAATAAGGACAGTTAATAAAAGATTAACTACGGAACCTGGAAGCCACACAGAACCTCCTGCCCTTGCTGGGCAAAGCTTTCTTCTGGAGCAACTTGACATTTCGGAGGCTTTACTTCCCAGAGGGGGCTCGTTTAATATTCACAAAGCAAGTTATGCAATGGAAGCTTGTTAGCACTGGGGACAGAGACCAAACTGTCCAGGGCCCCTCACCTGACACAATCAGGTCTCAAGCTATATGTCAAATTACCATAAGCAGCTCCGGCCTGCCGTTCCCCCCTGTGCACAGCCCTGCAAAGCTTCACGTGTCCTTCTGGGCTTCGATTTGTAATGAATTAAATATGTAAGTGCCATCGATTAGGCTGCAGACCCACCATCATGTGAACTTCAGTAGAAAACACTCACCTGTGATTTTGGTGCCAATTCTCATCCTAAAAGAGTCAGAAACAGAAGAGCCTCCAGGGGTCAGGAAAGTGGTGGCAAACTGCCTTAAGGGACACGCCTTGTCTAAAGAGAAAGCCATTATTCTGCCACAGCTGCTGTGAAGTGCAGGGATAATGTCAGTATTTCAGTTCTTCAAGAGAGGCCAGAAGTTAATATCTGAGGCAAAACCTAATTTGTAAGTGTGGGCAACAAAGCCACGCATTTTTTTTTAAGAAAGGTGCAGGCAGGAATGAAGATGAGTAAGCAGGCAGGAAGAGACTGGAGAAAGAATAATCTTTATTTCTATTGACTTGTTCACACTGGTTGTTTCCCCTGGGACCCAGGACTCTGAACCCAGGGGTATGTGGCCTGTGCCACATACATAGGAGGCCACTGCTCCCCCAGCATCGACCAGGAGGTCACACAATTTTAAAAACACTGTGATCTTTCCATAATCTAGACACAGAAATCTGTTTCTGAGAGGGAACTTAGTGTGTCCCAGGTCGAACCCTCATTTTAAAGACAGAAAGTGAACCCCAGAGCGGACAAAGGGTTTTCCCTCAAACAAGTAACAAGTTCAGCAGCAGAGCCAGATCGAGAAAGAATCTCTGCTTTCTGTCTCCTGAATCAACTTTCACCCTACAAATGAGAAGGTTCGTGGCTGGAGGTCTACTTAAAAAGCGAGCAGACCCAAATCTGGTTTGCAGTGGACCCAGACGGCGTTATTTACCCTTCTCCCTTCTTACTCTCTCTGCCTTCCACACCATCTACATGAGGCATTGGGCTATTACATAGGGCAACGGAACAGGGATTAGGGCTGAACGTTTTTGTTCCAAATGATTTCCCCTCACCTGGAGCCTGTCACTGCAGCATGGCCCTGATAAGGACAGGCGGGGCTGACATGGTCCCTTTGGGGCAGGGGATTGGCATGTTTGTCAGTCCAAGACAAGCGTGCTCAGCAGGAAAAGATTAAGCACAAAACCTACATTCACGTAACATTCCCTTAGTCTCAGTGGGAGCTGTGCTTCCAGGAACTGCAGGGTCAGCGGCTGCATGGAGCCTGGAATGAGGCAGCACATCTCAAGTCACAGATTAGCACTGGGATTATTTTATGCCAACTTTATAGTTACAAAAGAGATCTTTTTTTTTTTTTTTTGTAATCTAGTGACTCTTAGGGCAGCATCTATTAAAAAAAAATTCCTTGTTTGTGCCCAAATTGTGGCGTGTGGTCAAAGCAGCTTGGCAAATCAGAAACAGAAGTTAGTACAGGTACCCAAGAAATTTAGAAAATACACTCATCCGTTTTTGTCCCATTGGCCCCCGGTCTGCACAGTATTCTTTTGTTAGTGACTGGTGCCTAGGACAGCATCTGGTATAGAGCAGGCACTTGATATTTAGTGACGAAATGAAAGGCTGGATGGATAGGTCCCCATTCCTTGCCAGACCCATTTATGACCCCCAACCTAGTAAGGTAGAATTAGTAACGACTTGGACTGCGTCCTTGGAGCCAGCTAAGGAAAGGATAAGAATTGCTAAGACGAGTAGGTTCTAGCCCTGGTGGAGCAGTGTTTGGGTCATTCGCCTCCAAAGGAGCACAGGCCACATACCCTTGGGTTTGGGTCCTGGTTGGGATGGAGGGAACCACCAGTGTGAACAACTAAATAAAAATACAATGAAGTGCTGCTTTCTCTTCTCTTCCTGCCTGCCTACCTGCTTGCCTTCATTCCTGCCTGCACCTGTCCTTTAAAAAAATGTTTTGAATCGAGTGGTCCTACTGCTGTCTTGGCACAAAGTCTTGCCCTTTCCAGCTGTGTGTGGCTGGGGCTGGAGACCGTGGGGGCAGGTGTTTAGGATGCTGCTGGGCCTCACCCAGGTAGATAAACTGAAAAGCCTTTGAAGACATCCTGGTTGTTAAACAAATCCTGTCACCGTGATGATGGACTGAAATACTGTATTTGATGTAATGATCAACCTAAACCTTAAACTCTCTTTTTTAAAAAAGGAAAGGTGCGGACAGGAACAAAGCGAGTAGGCAGACAGACAGGCAGAGAGAGGAGGAAGCAGCATTTATTTAGTTGTTCACACTGGTTGTTCCCCACCCCAGACCTGGGATTCAAACCCAGGGGCATGTGACTCAGGCTCCCGAGGCAACTGACCTAATTGCTAGTCCACCAGGGTCCGCCTGTACCTTAAACTCTTAAGTCCAACATATTTTGAATAGTTTCTGTGCTAAGAAATAAGCCCCAGTTTCTGTGACTCTGCTGTTTGTTAAGAGTAATGTTAAAGCATATTAACTGGTGTGCCTGGTGGCTTGGGCATTCACTGCAGCTGGCATGGACCATGTAGAGACCAAGGACCTGGATTCATGACCCAGGGCCAGGGAGCAGGAACAACCCAAGTAAACAAACAAATAAATAAATATACCTCCTCCTCCTCTCTCTTCCTTCCTTCCTGCCTACCTTCCTTTCTCTCTAATCAAAAATAACAACCAATTTTAAAAGGTTAACAAGTATATGATATCGCCGCTGTGGCCGCCGTGCGTGGCAGATAAATGGTCAGTCTGTAGAGTTTCTGAAACAACTTTCCTGTGTAGTCGAAAACTGTCATAATATTGGGGGAAATCTTACCTGTTGTCAAAAGAGCTACAGGGTTCCAGGTTCATTCCCAGGGTGGGGGTCGGGGGGAGAGAGAACAACTGAGATGAACAACTAAATAAAATAAATGCTTCTTCCTCCTCTCTCTTCCTGCCTGCCTGCCTGCTCGCATTTGTTCCTTAAGAAAATAAAATGAAATAAAAAAGCTAAGCAGCTTTCTAAATCAGGCTCTGGAGGCAAAGCAAGCACTGGTCTTTAGCTGGTCCTGATGTCACAGGCTGGTAGCAACCATCGAGACCGAAACTAACCATAATCTAAATCATGTGCTGCAGGCTCTTTCACAGAACTTCATGTAAACTAAAAAAAACAAAGGCATAGAAACATTAAATGATTTTCCTAAGACCAAAATGCTACATGGCAGAGTTGAAAGGAAGATAACGCTGAAGTTTGGCATCAGGTGCTGACTCTTAGTCATCATTCCACACTGCTTGTTACTCTGAAAAAGGAGAGGTATTGCTTCTCATAAGAGCTGTGCATTCTAGCTTTCTAGGTCATGTATTTTGAGTGTTTAAATAACTTTATGGCATTTTTCTGGGCAAAACATGTCTAATTTTATATTGTCTCATACATTTCTTCTAGATTCTAAGCCAATTTTAAAAACGTGTATTTTGTTGGAAAATGATGCATAAAATAATGTCATTCTTAGGAAAAGAACATGGATTTCCAGATTCCAGCCCAACTTCAACACTCAACACCTTTTGGGAGAACGGACAGAATAGAACCAGTGAAAGGTTAATGTCCTCCCCTAAATCTAGGGAAGTCTAATCAGCAAATAACCAGAAGACCCCTTGTACTCGCCATTCCCCTCCCCACGTGTGCTTGGGAGGCGAAATGCACCTCATCCGAATGTACCACTCGACCAGCGCTGTCGCTGAAGATTTTGACAGGCTAGATACTGACCTCCAAAACCACAACACACTGTGTCGAGTCCAGGTCACCGAGTGAACCGGGCTTGAAAGAGACTCCCCAGTCCTTTCCTCCATCTGTCGTGGTAAGTCAGGGCCTAGAGCGAAACCCACTCAGAAACCTGAAAACGTCTCCATTTCAACAGCCTCTGAAAGATGAGTCTGTCCTGCAGAATCCACTCCAGTGTTTGACAAAGCTTAAGCATTCTCAGACCCCTAAAGGAAGATACCTTGGGCCATGCCAACAACCCGTTCTTTTTTGCACTGAGTTCAGAACTGATAGAAATGTTTCTTATAAAAATTCTTTATTGCTTGAAGGCTATTATTTAAAAATGGAGCTGTTGATGTCTCCTGAATAAGTCTTTAAGGACCACAATGTTAGGCTGGCTCAGAAAGACGGGACAGCGGGCAGGGACAGCGGGCAGGGACAGCGGCCAAGCCCGGGGGAAAAAGGTGGATGACATCAGAATAAGGGATGCGACCCCCACACCTGGATTCACAGGGCCAATCCCCAATCGTGATATGGGAAGCCCGCGAGCTGTCGGCTTTCACCGACCTGGCTAACAACATACTCACCCAGGAGGAATTCTTAGACAGCAATATAGCCCTAAAAAAGTCCAAAAACCCTTTCTCCTGGCTTAACCTTATCCATCAGGGCATTCAGCTTCTCAACATTTCAGATATAGGAAATATAACTGACTGCTTCTTATGTGCCTTTCTCAATCGCTCCCCAATTGCAGCAGTCCCTAAACCCACCCCTCTTATTGTCTCAAAAAGCCCAGGGTAGCCTTGCAGGTAGCGGTTCCTTCCCAGATCTCGGTAATGGGGGTAGACGGGACCCTCTTGCCTCCGAGGGACCCCTCCACCTAACTGTAGCCTGGACGGTTCCCGTTCTCCCATTCCTTCCTTATCACCAGACAGGTTAATGTAAATCCCTTGGGGGCATGAATAGCACCCGCCCAGTGCCTCTCTGCAGGGGCTTGTGAATCTTTGATTCCTATATGGTTGGCGGCAGCTGCTTGCTGATCCAGCCAATTTTGGAGCCTCATTGATTTGTAATCTGGTTACTGGCAGAATGATTTTCTCTGGGTCAGAGGCTATGACAAGTTGAAAAAGGGCTACACCCCTTTAGAAATGGGGACCCCATGATAGCGCTCCCTGATTTTTTCCACTTTAGTCCCGATTGTTGGGCCAGTTCTGATAATCTGTGCGCTACTAATGCTTTCTGAGATTCCTCCAGGTGCTGCTACAGACCAGGGCCTACTCTCCTGGGCCAGACGACACCAACTGCGGGCTGAGCTAGAGCAGGCCCTTGATGCCTCTGCCACCTCTCTAGCCTCTTGGCAAAGACAAATAACCTCAGTAGCCCAGATCGCTCTGCAAAACCACAGGGCCCTTGACCTCCTAACAGCAGAAAAAGGGGGAACATGCCTTTTCTTGCAGGAGCAGTGCTGCTTTTACGTAAACGAAAGCGGCCTAGTAGAGGAAAACGTCGACACTCT
>RJWH01008439.1:0-30460 GCA_004363575.1 Solenodon paradoxus
GGATATTTGTGCTTGTTTAATAGGTATTGGTCAGTTGCTGCAGTTGAAATGGATTGAAACTGAAAGAGGAAATGTTTAACATTTATATCTGGCAGAGTATGATCATTTCTTTGCCACTGTCAGGTATTTCCCTTCCGTAGCAGTGCAGTTGACTCAGAGGAGAAGAGTTTCTCAAATTTATTTTCTACATTTTAGCACCCTGTGGTGAAGATCAGATTTCTCTGAGAACTTTGAAAAGTGTTCAACCTCATCATAATTTTATCCTAATTCCCTGGGGGTAGGAATTGAAAACTCAAAATTGCATTTTGCAGATAGTTTAGACTAAGCATTATGATTGTTCAGCCACTAAAGATAAAAAAGTTCATGCTGAGTATTTTAAAACAGTAATGTAAATGGTGAACCTTATGTCAATGGAATCAAACTGAGTCATTTCTTTGCCCATTTTACTTAAAAATATGTGGTCATGAGATTCTTTAACCGTCTGCTGTAAAAACTATTCAGCAAGCTACAGATTGTCACCTAAGTTTCTGTGATATATTAGGGGGTCAGTTTCTTAAGAACTTCATTAAAAATAGAGGTAAGCTAGATTTCCTTTGTGTCATCTCAATGCATAGTATTTCCCGAAAGTACAGGTGAAAGTTGGTGGATTGAACTCCAAAATGACAGCAATCAGAGCTCTCAAGGGAAAGAATGGATATAACCTAATAAAATGGACTTTGGGGATTTTATCAAGTTCAGGACACTAAGAAATGTCCCCAGGAAAGTAACTGATGAAAAGGAATCCCTGAGAGCAAGGTATCCCTAAAACCAGTAACTTTATGACAAAAAACTATTAGTCTACAGAAATCACAGAGTGATAAAATCCCTCCTTTGAACCTAGAAATGGATCAGTACCTTGAGTCAAGTGAGAAATCACAAAAGACCTTCATCAGGCCAAATTGTTAAAGTATAAAGAAAGAAAATTGTACCAGTTAGGGGCAGGAAAAGTAATAGTAGCAGAAAGCTGTGAAAGAGGTGCAAGAAGCAAGACGCTGAATGGTAGTGTATTTTCCCAGGGTGTACTTCACCATTTGAAGGAGCACCTTGACAGGGGAACAAGCGGTGTTCACCATTTAGAGAGACATTTGAAGGCAATTCAGCCATCATACTCTTCTGTTTTCCCAAGGAGGACAAATAAACCTGGTCTTACTTCATTCAGAACGGGAGTTCATTTCAATTGTGAGAAGATTCTTGAAGTTGGAAAGCTGGGGCCCACACATAGTATTCCACAGAGGGCAAAGGGCACAGACCAAGGGAAGCGTCACTTGTCTCCTCAGGAGACAGTTGTCTGGAAAAGCAGGGCTTCTTAGTTTTCATGTCATGCTGGTTCACTGGTCAGTCTACCAACACACAGTGTCCGATGACAAAGACAATGCATGTTAAATGGGAGAAGAAAGCAACCTGGTTGAAAAATGCTTTTGAAGTGTATTCCAATTGTCTGGGTTGGTGCAGAGTTAATTCCCCTAAACTTCAGTGGCGCACAGATGGAAAAGGAAAACTTGTTTATCTTTCAACCAGAGAAATGGTGACCCTGCTAAGTTTAGACTTCAGATTCAACTCGTGACAGCTGGGAATATAGTCCAATGCGTTTAACTTCTAGTTTGCAACCACCTTGAAGAGCCCAAGGTCCAGGCTGACCCGGTAATATGGGCGTCTAAGGGCAAATATTACCAGGCTGATTTCATGGCCTCTAGTAAAAGTCATGATGTCTTGCCAAGGCAGGCGCAACAATCTGTATTGTCTCTCTGGATTCCAGCGAGGTGTTTTAATTGCGAAGAATTTGTTGACAAGCAAGGAAGACTTGGAGTAAAGTGAAGTGTTGTTGGGGTGGGGCATGTCCAGAAGGGCTGCGTGTGTGTGTGTGTGTGTGTGTGTGTGTGTGTGTGTGTGTGTGTGTGTGACCAAAATGGATCAGTGCAGTGGCTCGGCCACAAGTCAGAGGGATATAGCACATGGTGCCTTCCAGCGAGACATCCTCTCCTCTGTCCTGGGATAATCTGTAATATAAAAAGTTTATTGTCATCCCCCTTCAATAGCTATCACTATAGAGCATTGTACTTACTCATTTTTTTTGTGTGATTTACAAATGTCGCACTCACATGGTTTCTAAGGGCTACTTCTCTGGAGGAAAGTTAGGTGCAGTTTTTCCTGTTAGCTTGCATGGGGAAATTACTAGCATGTTTATTAAATTTGCACACTCTACTTGATCTAACAAGGTCACTTATATTTTAGAAAAGGATTGCAAGTGACATTTACTAATAAAACAGGAACTTTCAGAAAGGATTCTGCCACCACTCCCACATCCCCTTCAAGGACAGTTGATCTGCTTTGATCTCGTATACTTGTTTATACTTCCTGGCAAGATTCAGATGGAGGAAAAAGTTCTTCTCTTTTAAAAAATTAAAATCCATTAAAATCAATGAATCAGAAAAAGGTTCAGCCAAATTGTGATGAAGTTTAGGACAGATCAGTATTGGGGTGCTGAGGTTTGGGGAGCCACTAAATAACACTTCCCACGTATCCCTCTATTGAAACCAAGGAGAAATGAGACAGAAGAGCCAGCAGAGGTCTAAATAACAGCTTTATTCCTGATAAAAGCTGACTGGAGGTTGTAGCCTAGATGTGTGTTCATTAAAAGCTTCCAAATACTTCCCACAGAGACAGACCTCCTGACAGGTCTGCTGTCGGGGCAGAGCGGACTCCTTCAGCACCATATGTCAGAGAACATACCAGAAAATTGGAAGGAACTTTAATAACAGGCCTAGAGGGAGCCGGGCATTTTCCTATTCCCAGACTCCCCAGCCACATAGGAAGATACAGAAGGTAGGAAAAAAACATTGCTTTTTAGGCTTTGCCCTTCTGAGGAGTGGGGCATTTCCTTTCTGTGATGTTGTGAGCAGAGCATAAAAGACTCATGTCTACTAATGGAGCTAGACTGGGAACCCATGTCACTGAAAACTAAAAGGCCCATTTATTTTCCGTTGGTATTCAAAGATGTTTTAGTTGAATTTACATATTTAAGCAAGGCCTGAATTAACCTATTTAGTCAGGCAGGAACTATTTTGTTTCAGTAAGTCAGATTTATCTAATGGGTTGGTAGGAAGCATGGGATTCCAGGGTATAAAACCACTAAGAAATCTTAGAGTTGGTTGCTCGGCGCTTTCATTGTGTGGATGAGGAAACAGCCCCAATAAGGGGAAGAGCACTGGCCTCATTAGTCACAGCCAGGAACTAGACCAGGGCTCTCGCCACTTCCCACACCTGACTGGTCTGCATTTACACTTCAGGGAGAGGAGGCTTAAAAGAAATGAAATGTGAAAATTCTCTTAACCTTAAAAAATGTTTAAGCTACTATAGCAAGACTGGTCCGTGAAGTGAATATGTGGAATAGTTGAAGAATCTCTCGTATAGTGGTTTCATTTTGGGATCTCCGGTTCAGCTACCTGAGTTCAAAGCCTAGCTGTGCTATTTACTAATCATGGCTCATCTATAAAATGGAGATAATAGCACTTGCCTTTTGGACTGGTTATGAGGCTCAGATCAGGGTACATATAAGACGCTGTGCTTCCTGACACAGAGGCACTGAAAAAAATCACCTATAATTATTCATCATCATCATCAGTATCATTTTATCTCTGGGAGACTTGTAAAACTTGACCTGTGAAGACAATGAACTCTTAGTTTGGGGTTTCACCCATTCCAGGTGACTCTTGTCCTAAGCCTCTATTCTTTAGGCCTCTAGAAGCTTTGTAATCATCTTTTGCTCTCTCTCTGTCTCTCTCTCTGTCTCTCTCTGTCTCTCTCTGTCTCTGTCTGTCTGTCTCTGTCTGTCTGTCTGTCTGTCTGTCTGTCTGTCTCTCTCTCTCTCTCTCTCTCTCTCTCTCTCTCTCCCTCTCTCTCCTTTAGACCCATGGCCTCTTGCCAAGTCCTGTCTTGTTTGTTTAAAATGTTTCTCAATTAACCCTTTCTTCTTCATTCCCATCCTGACTCAGGTCTGGGACTGCTATTCAAGCCTCCTCACATCTTTATCTGACTACAGCGTTTCCTTCATCCAGTCTGTCCTTTTTGTCCCTGCCTGTCTGATCTTCCTGAGACACTGCTCTCCTGCCTGGCCTTCAGCTCCCTCTAGAACATCTCAGCCTAATAAATAAGTGCCAGCCATAGGCAAAATTGAACATTTTCTTGTAGCCACATTGCCCCGTAGAAGGAGGTGACACTTTGAATAATACATTTCATTTAACTGAAAATATTCAAAATGGAATCAATACAAACACAAATGGGCTGTTTTCATTCTTTTTATGCTGTTCTAAGTCCTCAAAATCCCAAGTGTATTTCATGCTTAGCATCGCGTCTGAAGTCAGATAAGCCATGTTTTCAGAACTCAGAAGCCACATGTTATCAAGGGCTCACACGTTAGCCAGTGCCGCTCTCGAGCGTGAGTTACCACCACTGTCATCCCCTCAAAGAAGACAGACTGAAGTCTTGCTTCTCCCAGTTGGTTAAAACAAAACAGGGAGGCTAATACGGTGTGTCTTTTACAGAATTATTTTCAGCAAATGTGAAGTGCAAAAGTGCTTTGTAAACTCTGCAGTTCGATAAGAATGTATGGATGTTATTATCAGGAGTAAAGATTTTACTGATATGAAACTAGGATATCTTTGGAGTACTTTGAAAAAAAAAGACTAAATTAAGTATGTACATTGGCTGTCCCAAATTCATTTATGAAAAAAAATCAACCCCAGACATTAAATGATGAGTATAAATGTACACTTTCTTCCAGTAGCTCTTCATATTTATCTTTTTGGGAGAAACTTGTCACATTAATGAGGTTCTCTGCATATTTTAATTAATCTGTAAGCCTTTTTTTTCCCCCTTTCAGCTTTCTGAAGAATGAATTTAAGGCATTTCATTTCTCTCTTGAAATAGAATCTAGTGGCACCAAGACATCTGTCGCTTTTGGTAGTATTGGTAGGCACAGCATTCAAATTTCTCATATTGTCCAGTTCATTGCAAAGAATTAGAACTGACCAACAAAAACAAACAAAAGCCAGAAGGCCAATGATTCAGATGCAGAAATTCTTTGTAAAATACTTTGAATCCCTATTATAAAGGGAAATTTAAAGAGCAAGTATTCTGACAGATTGATGAGTAAGAAAACCAGCAATCAGGACACATTGTTTTAAACATTGGTGAGTCTTAGCGTACTTGCTTAAGTGGTACCCAAATCGTAATCAGTCCTGTACCAAGTCAGGTAATCTACTAACTTTTCTTTAATCATGCCTTAAACTGTCATGTGACATTTGCTATAGATCTAAGTAGACATTTCCAGTATGGAAGTACGATTGCTTAACAAAAATCACCGCAGAAAAAAAAGGTCAACTTTATAAAGTGGCTTCTGAGTGTAGGACCCCACCATTCATAGGTTTGCTCAAGCCAGAAGCCTCAATATAATGTATGATCCTTGCTCCGTCACCCATCCATCTAACTACATACTAAAGTCTATGACTCCACCTCGGAGATCCTTCTTTAATTTGCAGCCTTCTCTCCCGCCCATGCCCTGGCTGGGGCTTTCATCACTTTTCTCACACACGGTTGCAAGTCTCCAAACCAGTTTCCCTGCCTCAAACTTGAGTACCCCCTCCACCCCACAAATTATTCTCCAACTCCCAGCAGAACAATCTTGCTAAAAGACAGATCTGATCATGTCGCTCCCCTAATTAAAAACCTCAAGATACTCTCTGGGCCAACAGATAAAATCCATATTACTGAGCAAGATTTACCAAGCACTTCAGAGTCAAAGCCCAATTTATCGGCCTGACTTTGTTGTGTTCCCAGAACAACCACAGTGCAATCACTTGCGGTTCTCCAGGAAGTCCTATCCTTTTATGAACCCTCTGTCCTCTTCCCTTGGCCTGCTCCCTACCCTTCTCCCATCAGTATAGGGAATCTCATGATCTTCTCCCCATGCCCTTAGGCTTCCTAGATGCCCCATCTTCTGTGAGCAGCCTCCTCTCAGTCTCTGGTCATGTGTTCTTTCAGTTTCCATGAGTGCATTCATTACTCCTTTCTGATAGGAAGTCCTCAAGGACCCCTTCCTCTCTGTGTCCCCGGCATGTAGCATTCTGCAGAGTTGGTTCATAAAACTGTGTTAAGAAAGGAAATTGATGCTGTTCCCCCACACAACTGCGCACCTTTCTCTTCTACCCCACCGAAGGAAGCTTAATTTTAAATACAGTGTTATTTGAAATCACCTAATGTTTCTAGATACAGATAGTCCTCAACTTACAATGGTTCCATTTACAATTTTTTGAATTTTCCATGGTGCAAAAGCAATACACATTCAGTAGGAACTGTACTCTGAATTGATTTTTTTTTCACTTTGCAGTTAGAACCCAAGTATTTGTGAGTCACTGGTCAAGTGCCAAAAATATGTTTTTTCAAAATTTTTATTTATATGCTTTCTTAAAATGTACATGCATTTCAAAACAGGTAAAATTGAACAACATGGTGGATATATGGATATTCAACGTACTATTGTTACATTATATGTTTTTATATTCTATACTATATATATTGGTTTTATTCTTTCACATTGCTATATGTTTTTTAGGACTCTGGTGGTGGCTCTGGTGTGAAATGCACACAGACTGAGGTGTTAATTCAGTTGAAATGTTTGGTCTTTTCCCAGGCTGATGAAATACGGTCCAGTGTTCTCTCCTAGTGATGGGCAGGAAGCAACCATGGTCCCCAGTCAGCCACACGCTAGCGAGGGCACACAACCCACACACTACACTGCACTGCGTTGCCAGGTGTTTTGGATATTGTTTGGTTTTCCCAACTCATCATGGCCCATCTGTGTCTGAGATACTCAGCAAGCACTTCATTGTAAAGTCGGCATGGTGTCAGGTGATTTTACCCTGCGTAGGTGAATGTAAGTGCCCCAGAGCATGTTTATGGTGGGCTAGGCTAAGCGAGAATGCTCAGTAGGCCAGATGTAGGAAATGCATTTTGGACTTACAGTATTTTCACTTCTCCATGAATTTATTGGGACGTAACTCCACTCTAAGGTAAGAAAGATCTGCATTCGATTAAGACAATTTAAATAACATTCCTTTGAACTGATGTTGAATTGGTCCAGCCCAGTAAGATTTGCTTTGGCCGCAAGGAATTCTTTTCATGTCTTATTTTCCCCAGGTACTAAAAGTCATTTGTACAATCTGACCAAAGGAACACACCTTTAGAGACTTTGACCCATAGGAAATGTTAGGAATATTTTTTCAACTCAGCACATCTTTAATTTCACAAAATCACTGGCTCTTAGATGGTAATGGATCTTAAGCATCTCTACCTACACCTGGTCTGGTTATGCAGGTTCCATGCTCTTCAACTCTGGGTGGGGGCGGGGTTCTCATAGATTGCACTGTGATGAATGACACTTTCCTGCAAGGTTGTATCATGCTTAGCCTTCCACAGGGTCCCTGCTTATCTAATCCTCTGCTTTTCAGATAAGATAAGGAAATGTAAGTCCTAAGAAACTAACAGGCTTGTTCAAGGTCATGCCACTACTTCATGGTAGGTGCAGGCAATAATCTGTCCCCTTCCTGCCTCTCAGCCACTCGACTGATGCACAGTGCGACAGGAGACTGTGAAACCGGGAAGGATAGCATTTGCTATATTTGTATGGATAATGGACAACAGGCTTTCAGCTAAGCACGAAATGTAGTTTATCTTGATATTACTGCGTTCTGCCTCCAGCCGCACTGGCCTGGTTGCCCTGGCATTCAGCATATCATACTGCCACCCTCAAGACTCCAAGTGGCTATTTGTGCCACCAACTTGTCAAGCTGCCCTGTCTGCCACCTCCCTTGCTGGCACGCTCTCCTGTCACCGACAGTTAGTGGCCGTTTTCTTCTGTAGATTTCTCTTCTTGGCATTTTTGGCTGATTTTTGATAGCCATCTGTCAGCATGATCCTTTCCTTTGTTTCTACAAACCAGCCAACCACAGCATGTTGGCCATTGGCCTTTGGTTCTTTGCTGCTGAGTGTGTTCAGCGGACACTGCTAATTTGCCAAACTTTTTTTTTTTTCCTTTTCTTTCTCCCCTTAGTCTAGATTTGGACTATTCTGAATGCTTGAAGATGCGTGAAACATTGTCTCACAACAGATGTGGCTCTGTTCCTATAATTCCCCCAATTCTTTCATTTAAAGTAAAAGTATTGTTTGGGAGGAAGCATCCTGGTTAGAAAAAGTCATGCAGATTTGACATCAATAGCTGATTGTCTTTGTTAAGGAGAATGCATTTAAAAAAATAACTACTCCTTCCCCTTCCCCTGACTCCAGACTGATCATCAGTATGAAGCTAAGCTACATAACTGAGGTGTTTTGTAGGTTTAGTTGCCTGAATGGAATACTGGACCTCTTGAGCCAGACCCTCCAGCCATAATGGGCAAATGTATTCTTTGCTCGAGATCTTTGCTCTTGATCATTAACCTGGCACATCTTTCTGATGTAAATAGAATTTGATTATGGAATATTGCTTTGTTAGAGGTTTGATACTTGCTATTTAGTTGTGGTTTTCACTTTACATATTGTTCATTGTATAATTGGGAATTTCTTTGTGAATGTTTGGTTTTCAGGCTGGTTGGAAGGAAAATCATGCAACATTTATGAGTGAACTAAAAAATCTTCAGGCTTCTGGACTGACTACTCTTGGTCAGGCTCTAAGATCCTCATTTGATTTGTTAAATCTCAATAGATTAATATCTGGAATAGACAATTATGGACAGGTAAAAAAATTTTGAGTGAGTACAGCTAATTTATTTTGGTGATGGGGTAAGAATTTAAAATTGGGTGGGGTTGACAGGTTTTCTGCTACATTTCAGATCCTCCAAAATGAGGCTCATATATCTGATAAATGCAGACTTCTAAAATAATACCCCTTTTGTAGAGTATTATATGTGGCTTAATCATGAAATTGCTAAAATTGCCTCCCCATCATATTCATCTGAGAATGAGATGAATATGTTCTGAGAGATATTGGAACAAGATGATCAACTGAAGAGAAACTTTGTGTCCTTAACAACCTTACCCACTTCCAATTCAATGGAAACCTCCAGAATAAAAGGAAGGCAAACTTGCATTTGCTGCTGCTACCAGTTTCCTTTCCTACTGTGAAATCTCTGACCATCAATCATCATCAGAGTCACTTTCCACGTTATGGAGCATAAATCACTAATGTCCCTGACTTTGTGTCAGGATTGTGACTTCAGGTGAATGGATTCACGCGTGTGGATGACGCTACTACCATTTTACTCTCCTTAGTAGGAAAGCAGAGGGCGCGGGATGTTTAAATGTTATACTTTGGGGAGGTCCCTGACTTATCAAAATTCCTGTTTATTTTAAATGTTACCTCTTCAGGGATTGTTATGATTCCCATTTACTTTAGTCCCTCAACTCTCCTCCTTCTTATGTGTGTGTGTGTGTGTGTGTGTGTGTGTGTGTGTGTGTGTATTCAGGCAGATTTTATCACACACTTGAGATATCACTGGCAAAACAGATGTAAAATTTGAATACAATTGTATTACTTTATATGGCTCTAATACTCTCAAAATGTGTTTTAGGGGCGGAATCCATTTTTTTTAGAGCCATCTATTTTAATTACCATCACAGATGGAAACAAGTTAACAAGTACGGCTGGTGTTCAAGAAGAGGTGAGATTTCATTTTATTAAATTTTGCTTTCAATGGCAGAGACATGCAACTATCTCTGTGCAAGTTAAATATAAGTTTGGTCACACCGTCCATTTTGTTAATCCTTACACATTGCTTCATCTTGTCTGGGTAGTTGTGATGAACCGTTTCCAATTTTGCCTCACCAGCTTCATCTTCCTTTGAATTCTCCTCTGCCTGGAAGTGAACTAACCAAAGAGCCTTTTCGTTGGGATCAAAGGTTATTTGCCCTGGTGTTGCGTTTGCCTGGATTGGCTTCAACGGAACCAGAGCAACTAGGGAGTGTACCAACTGATGAATCTGCCATCACACAGATGTGTGAAGTCACAGGAGGTCTGAATGATCATTAATATTTCTAAAAAGAAGAATTCAGGGCCACAGCCTACCTTCTCTTAAGTGTCATCTCCAGTCTTGTTTTCCTTCAAAATCTTTTCCCTCTGCTGCTTATGGGCATCATCTATGTGACGTCTTTTGCCAATGTAGTTAGGATTAATTCAAGTTATAGTTTAAGATTCCCAAGCTTGTACTGTTAAATAGTATTTTTACTTGATCAAACTTGTACTCTTTGTTTTCCTTTCGGCTCTAGGTCGCTCCTACTGTGTTAGAACACAAAGAATGTTGAATCAGTGTTTAGAATCTCTAGTTCAAAAAGTTCAGAGTGGTGTTGTTATTAACTTTGAAAAAACGGGACCAGATCCACTTGCTATTGGAGAAGGTACAGTAGATGACTTCTTTTTTTTAACCCTAAAGTGATATCTAGGAAAATGATCTGAGATTGAGAAGGTATTAGCTAATCCTGATGGACATGATCGTCACTATCCACACACATTCAAGTAGATGCAAACATCCATCCAAACAGCTACCATTCATTCACTGACAATGTATATATGTCAAGTGACCTAATCTAACAACCAAATATCAAATCTTCCTAAGAAAATCCTTCCTTTTCCCTACCCATGTCATATTCCCTGCTCCCAGTCTGGGATGGCATGGAATCACACTCTCTATTCACGAAATACCTGGAGATTCACTATGGAGTGACACTTAACTAGTAGCCTGGTTTTTGTCTTGTGAACACCCAGGTATGCCAAAGTGTATTAAATCTTCATTTGTTACTGCACATCGGCAAGAGATTATGAATATTTTTCCAGGAACCACTAGCATTCTCTAAGATTCTTATACCGGTATTTTCCTGGCCACGTCTTAACTGCAGAAACTTTTATTCTCTAATGAGATTTTACAGAACGTTCAACATCGCAAAATAGATGACAGCCGAGCTACTTTTGTTAGGGGATGGGATCTTTCCCTCAAATGCACTGCATTATAAGGCTGCCCCTGAGCTCTGCTGTCGGCTGTTGCTTCGTTTCCGTCAGGTTACACACAGACACAGCCTGCGTGCCCCAGACTCCCTCATGACCAAGGTGCTCGTCTGTGCTGATCCACGCATTTTTATTACTGTGGCCACAGTCAGTGGGGGCTGCTAGAGAAGCAAAGGGGTGAAGGGCACAGAGGCAGAAAGGCACGCATCTCTGTCTGAAGCAGTGGATCCTAGGTTTCTGACCTTTTTGCTGTTTAGTTTACAGAGCCCTTTAAGAGATTATTGGAAAAATAGATCCCCCCATCTAGAAAAATGAACATAAGTTACATACGGAATTTTGTTGATCATTTCTGGGCTATCTTGGACTCCACTTTAAGAACATCCACCGTGGAAGTCCTCATAGCCTACTTTAAATTAATTATGAGGGAAGGACCCATTCTATTGCTAGTAATTGGCTGCTCGAGCCATAATTTTATGTTTATTAACTTAACACCGACTCAGAACTTTCATGCTGTAAACCTGTTGGATTTGGTATTATATAAATAGCTAAGCTTTCTTTCTAGCTCCGCTTCCGTTTTGCCAGAGGTTCTGATGAAAGCTGAGCATCTTCTCAGAAAAATGCACATTATCATAATTGTGAACTCAACTTTGGGGGTGGGCGGTACCTCTTGGAGTCCTGAAGCCATTGCAATCATGTATCGTTTAAAGATGTTTTGATCAACAAGGCATCGCATGTACGAAGGCGGTCCTAATGCCGTAGGCTGTGCTATACAGCCTGGGCGTAGTGGGCGGCATCCTCTGCTCTCTAGGCTTGTATTCCTGCTCTAACATTCACACAGTGACAGAATCACCTAACAACTCATTTCTCAGAACATCTCCCCATTGTTAAATGACTCATGACTGTATGTGTATTCCCTAGAGCTCCATGGACCCCAGTGAATCTCCTGGTCTCATGTAATTATTGGTTTAAAGTAATGCTTAAATAAGTAAATCAGATGACTGTAATTGAAGAAAAATGAGACTCAGGTCATAAAAGCGTACTTGTCACAAATATAATTTAGACTAATGAATCATTGCATTCAAGGTTATGTAACTTTGTCTTGCCCCGTTTTGGCGGATAAACGAAATCTGCTGGTTTAAATAATTAAAGTTCCTTCACGATACATTATTCAGCGTTACAGAGTGCTCCGTTTCCACTGAATTTTAATGGTGAATGGGGAAACTATAGCATATAGTCCACAGTATATTTAATATATTTGTTTTATGCCCCCTTCCTGGTCTATGTGCATAACCATGTTGTAAGCGATCCTTTACTTTTAAGTGAATTTGGATGGTTTTTATTCTGTGTGGTCAGTAAAGAATGATTTTACCCCCATTTAATCAGGTTTCTAAATGGAATTTGTGACCTATTTTGTCAGATTCCAAAAATGTAAAACTATACCAAGGAATGAGTAATTTCATTTCCCTAATTTGGAAAAATAACTTCGTGGTTTTTTGTGTTTATGTGTCCAAACCTTAGAACATTTGAAACTAATTGAAAATAGTTTCCCATATAACTGCATATTTTAGTAGTAGGTTAAGGCTACGAGGGGCGGGATGTGAGATAAAAGGGGATGGATTTAGATGAAAAGAGTTGCTAGAGAAAACGTTCAGAAATCCTAGTAAAAACACTCTTCCATTTTTCGGGAATCACTGATTTCATTTTGTACTTGTTTTAGCTGAAAAGTTTGTACAAGATCAGCAACTGTGAAAACGAATTCATGTCTGAGTCTGTCTTTTGTTTTAACTTCTAGATGGACTTATGGATTCATCTAGGTCGAGTAATTCATTTGCTGCTCAGCCATGGTATAGTTGTCATAAGCTCATTTATGTTCGACCCAACTCTAAAATGGGTGTTCCTGTTGGACATTGGCCAATTCCAGAATCTTTTTGGCCAGATCAGAATTTACCTTCACTAGTAAGTGTCAAAAAACTAAAAGGTAAACATCATTCTGGATTTTCAATTTTCTGATTGCTGTGGACCTGTTAAGGTAGCTTTGAGAATTTTAAGCTATGCTTTCTCTCCTGCTGGAAGTCTGGCTTATACCTGAAAGCAAGGGAGAACTTCCTTTCTTTTCTGGCATTTTTCATTCTTTCTCTTTGCCTCTGCCACGTGAACTGTCTCCTTTGGAAGCTAAAACACGGTTACTGTTGATACTATTGTGATGCGTGACTTGGCTTGTATTACAGAGCAGCTGACTTGATTTACTCGGACAGCACGACATCTAAAATGTGCTGGCGTTGACTTTCAGATCCATCCTCAGGGAATGAGAAGGGAGTTTGTACCTTGCGTAGGTTCTAGAAATACATTCAAAGCAGAAGCCATTCTACTTCCTCCTAGGGAGTCATTAGACACCTAATGGAGCTTTGTGGACCTACTTTTCACCTTTTTGTAATCAGTAGACCTGTGCTTCGTGGCAATGAACCTTTCAACGATGGGTAATTAAGCAATGTTTTAAAAAAATGATCCCTAAGTAAGAACTTGACCTTTTCCTTACTGCCTTTGCTAGAAGAGGGTTGATGTGTAGTGACTCCAGTACCAGATGAATTGGCTTTAGAGGAGGGAGGAACGGTGTTTAGTAACAAGGGGAACTACATGAAGTCCACTCTCTTACCTTCTTTCCTCCCCTGAGCCCAGATAAAAAGGCCAGATTAATCCTCCTTGTGTGTGTGGAGGGGGCACAAGATCACGACTCCTCCATTTTCCCACTTTTCTGGTTAGATAATCCATATTCTAAGTATCAGCAGTTTCTCACATGAAATGCATTTTCTCCTGGATTATTAATGTTAGGCTCTTGGTGTGTGTTTTTTTTTCAGGAGTGGCCAGGGAAGGCCTGAGTGTAACAGTGAAGAGCTATTCAGCCCCTACTATGGGTGAGGCTAAATCTCCTCCCCTCCGGGCTCCAAGGTGGTACACTTGCCACATCTCAGTGCCCACTGGCTTCAGGCCCTTCAGACTTTACAGTGAACATTTTACTTGTGACTTTGCTTCACTGTGCCTAGTGATGGGGCTTCACTCATTTCTTATTGCTTTTGTGTAGGTTTGACCCTAATAGGTCAGAAAGAGTTCTGTGGTTTCATGTCAATTAAAATGAGGAAAGACTGGAATAAAATAAATTCGAATAAGTGCACACATAACTCATGTTATCATTTCTCTGGCTTTAAAAGCACATTAGAGAGGTATTTTTCTCAACCCCCCCCATAAAAAAAGCATAAGTTTGTAAATTATAAAAGCAAACAAACAGGGTTTTTCCCTTTATAAAGGAAATCTTTCGTCGGATTCATATCCAGCTTACATATGTCCATGCAAGAACTGGTGGAACCACTTCTCACCTTGTCCCTGGGACTTGAGATATGTCCATATCGCTCCATACTGCCCTGTTGTTGCATCTTCTCGCTGGTGTTTTCCATCCCCACAAGTTATATCTGTTCCTAAAATGACTGCTCCATCAATCGACTCTGGTAACCCAGGCCCACAAACCTTTGCAACCCAGCCAAGAGCACCCCGAGCTCCTGACATTCAAGAGAAGCATTAAGGTGTGAGAAATGTAGAAATTCAATTGGGCTCGGGGAATTGTGACAGGCTCATTATCTGTCTCTATCTTGGCCTTTCCATGCCTTCACAAATTTTCATCTCACCCCTTGTTCAAGCTCTGTCATCATCTCATTAGAAAACTTTGTGAATTTCTTACTCCTTAGCAGTGTGTGGATTACCTGAAACCTCATGTGCAAAGGAATGAAGGACAGGAATGCTTGGAGGCTTCAGTGTGTATCAGAAAATCAGTGTTCATCCTGCAGCTCATAATAATGTCTTAAACATATCCAAAGCATTTTTTTACTTAATTGAAATTGCAGTTCTGAGTGTCGTCATTTACCTTTCCTCTTCCCAATGCCAAGTAGATGGTAGAGATAAAGAATCTGATTTCCCATGTGTCGTGGTGGCTAAAACAATTAAGTTAACCAGATGCAGTCTACATACATCCCAAGGACCCGGTTCGTGTCCCGGGGACCAGGGAGAGTGGCCAAGATGAGCAGCTGCTTCTCCCTCCTCTCTCTTCCTGCCTGTCTCTACTCCATTCATTCCTGCCTGTGCCTTTCCTTTGACAACATAAAAAAGAATCAGACTCCCCTCCCTCCTTGGAAGCCATTGGTGATGCCCAGGGTTCAGGAGCCCTCCTCCTCAAAACACCAGGCTGTTTCTCAGCAATGGTTCAATACAACACAAAGGAGGTTGCAGGAATGTCAGAAAGGTTAGCTTGCTTGATAACAGACTTTCTTTCCCCTTATTTTTCAGCCTCCGCGCACGTCTCATCCTGTGGTGAGGTTCTCCTGTGTAGACTGTGAGCCAATGGTGATAGACAAACTTCCCTTTGACAAATATGAACTTGAACCTTCACCCTTAACTCAGTATATCCTGGAACGAAAGTCTCCCCATACCTGCTGGCAGGTACTTGTTTTTACCTGTTAGCCCAATATGTCTGTCACCACCCTGGGATCTGGGAGTTGTTTTAAGATGTTTTGAAGATTAGGCTGGGTGTAATTAAACTGAGTCTGTTCATAAGGTTTCTCACAAAAACTACCAAATAACCAACAGGGCCAAACAAATAATTCTAGTCCAGCCTGCTGGACATGGCCATTTAAGGCTTGTAGAATCTGATGAAATCTGTGTATTTGAGGGTTAGTGGACTCCCCTGAAACCCACCCAGGGACCTCAGGTTGAGAATCCCTAACCTAAAGGATGGGCTTTTCTTTAGCTCTCATTTCTGAAGCTGAGGCAAGGTTTTCAGCCTTTAATTTTAATTTGACAGATTGAAAGTAGAGGATATTTTGGGCAAAAAGCCCTAAGCCCCGAAGCCACTCTGTACTTCCCTATAGTACAAACCACACTGGTGTGTGCAGTGTAGGTTTTCCTTGGATGAGGCAGATGCACGCACACTGACTCTTCCCAGTGTTAGACTTCAGCCAGAAGGGCTTGCTGATTGGACCATAGATTCCCCTTTGGATTAAGATTTGTAAACATGCAGACATGAAGTCACAGCCTTTTAATCTGGAGATGATAAGGAAGTCCCACCCTGTAAGGACGGCTGTTCCATTTGTAAACTACAGCTCCACATAGCAGTCAGCCACTGTTAGGTTCGATTTACACAAGAAATACTCAGGCTGCCATCTGTTTCATCCTGAAACGTGAGATTATTGTTCCTAGTTGTCTTTAAACCACTTGAAATATCGAAGGATGCTAAAACTGGGTAGAAAAAAACAGAACAGGCTTAAAGCTACTTAAACATGGAACAATCTCGTAAATGTAAGATTAAGCAAAGAAGTCAAGCATTTAAGATCACATATTGTGTGCTTCTCCTTTATATACATTCACAAAGAGGTAAAACTGACTCGCTCTGTTAGAACTGCAGACAGTGGTTTGTCATGGGGCTGCAGGGTCGTGATCAGGAAAGGACATGACAGAAAAGGGCTTCTGATCATGTTTCATTTCTTGACCTGGCACTGATTACATGTGAACGCTGCTTTGTGGAACATTCACTGAGCTATATGCTTACACACATCATTATTTTGAATGTATATTTATATTTCAGTAGAATGCACCAAAATGTGCTGGAAACGCAGGCATAAGAGGTTGGAATTTATGGTTTGAAAAAAATGTTTCCCATAAAAGCAAGTAAAATTTCAATTTATACTTTTCCCCTAAAATAAACCCTCTTTCTAATAGTACATTCCTTGTAAATCTTCTCTTAAGAAACATTAATCCTGTCCTGGCTTCCTGCATCACCCTTCAGATATGGCAGATGTCTTTCTCCTTTAATTTACAGTACTTTGGTTTCGAGTTGTTTTAATTTGATGACTTAACAGGAATGAAAATGAATAAAGGGAACCAAGGGCCAGGAAATTTGGCAAAACCAGACTGGAGAGTAGATTCTAATCCTGGTTCTGCCACCGGCTATGTGTCACAAGTTCACTGCTTTGTAGAGTCAAATTATGTAGGAAAGATTTAGTAACTATAATTCAAAATAGCAGGATAGAATGAACTGTTGGATGATATTGCCGGTACCAAAAGTTAGCAAGAAAAATGGATTGTGTTCTGCATCAGGGTGTCGCTTTTGTCTTAAATGACCCTGCTGAAGGCCTAAAAGCGTGTATTAAATGCCCTGATTTGGGTCAAAGTAAATATGAAGCACAGAGAAAACACGTAGCTAGAGGACCCAAGCACAGCATATCAAGTGTAATTCAATCAGAAATATCAGTAAGGAAAAATGATAATCATTTGGAATAACAGTTAATGGTTTACTCTTCATTAAATGCTTACTCTATCCAACATCATTTTCAAGAAAACATGGCTTCCAGGTTGAACCAAAGCATCTCCTATGGCCCCAAAATAATTAGTACCAGTGCTTGGCTTATAATAGGCTACTTAATATTTGGGGAATGAAAAATTCCTAGATGAGTAAGGGAATAGGGACTCAAAGGGAAACATAGCAAGACTGGTTAGCAGTATTACGACGGGCATGAGCATAAACCCTTAATGGGCTTTCTTTTCTGATGGCAGGCTTTACACCTGGGGGCATGTTCCATTCTCCTGAAAGTCCCCACTCCCCGGTCCGCACTTATTCTTGGGAAGTTCATTTGTTTTAACACTTAGTGGTATTTCAGCCTTATTTTCCACCGTGCTAACCCAGTCAATATTTGGGTATTGTTGATGTAGCCTGTGGCTTCTGAATGATTATTGCGTCATATAGTCCATTTCTTATTATAGTTTATAAAATAGTTATAATGGGAGCATTCTTCTTTTGTGATTTTTTATTACAATTAAATTGTGCCATAGATGTCACTCTGGAATGTTGTATGAGTTTGGTTTTACATAAAATCCTTAATGTCCTAACCATACGCTATTTCATGTTTTTCTCAGGTGTTTGTGACTAGCAGTGGAAAACACAATGACCTTGGGTGTCCTTTTGGTTATTTAAAAGCCAGCACGACTTTAACTTGCGTCAACCTCTTTGTGATGCCGTACAACTATCCAGTTTTACTCCCTCTTTTAGGTGAGTAAACTATGTGCTGTTTAATCACTGCAAGAACACCACAAAATGAAAAATAGGTAACATTTTAAGTGTAGTCAAAGAGCCATTGGTAGCAGGATATATAAAAGTCTAAGCACTGTTTTGGAAGGGTAGCATTTACACCTCGTCTGTGTTTTGTTCATTTCCTTTTTGTTGTTTTTACATCAAACAGAAGAGACACTTTGGCTGGGGTGTGTGATTCTTACACTGTTCTGTTCTTTAAGTTGCAAACTCCAATGCTATGCATTCCTGTTTGAAGTGCATTTGGCTTTTTTATAGACTAATTTGGGCCCAAGATACTATTGATTGTGGTTAGCAGTTCAGGAATCTGATGGCTTCCATAAGAAAATAGGGCTTCTATGGGGGTAATGACTCACATTCATTTCTCCATAAAATAATAAAAAATGCTCTCCAGACATCTGTTTTAGGCAGGGTACCTAGTTAAGGAAATAGGTACAAGATGAAATTCTGCATTAACTGTGGTTGTAAAGGCTGCGGTTTCCATGGCAAAATTCTAAGAGGAACAGCTCCAGAAGCTGTTACTCAGATATCACTGAATATGTGTGTGGAGATTTTTTGCCCTTTAAAGAGCCACATCTATTTAGAGTATGATAGTGAACTGTACTGCCAGTTGTAAGGTTGTGAGCACTTTTAGTTGGTGAAATTTCTTATTTTTTCTGAAAAGGGTCAAACCTTTATTCAGTTATTACATGCTCATTGGAAGCACATAAATTTTCATGCTATAAAGAATATATGTACTGAATGTAGTGAAAAAGCAGTTCTTTTAAATGTTGAGAATTAAGAGTGGACCACCCACCATATATTTGCATGGATGAACCTTGAGGACATGAACTAAGTGAAATAACATCATTAATCATTAGGAAAACACAAAATCAAACCACGATGAAAGAGCACCTCCCACACAGAAATAACTAAATAGCAAATGTTGGCCAGGATGTGGAGAAATTGGAATCCTTGTCTACTGTTAATAAGAATGTAAAATGGTGCAGCCACTATGAAAAACAATATGAAGTTTTCCCCCAAAATTAAAAGTAGAATTACCATATGATCTATTGTGGATATATATCCAAAAGAATTGAATGCAGGGTCTCTAAGAGATAATTGCATACACATTCATAGTAGCCTTATTCACCAATCCAAGAGGTAGAATGGGTGAAGACAAGGGGATCTATAATACAATGGAATGTTATTCAGCTGTAATGAAGAAGGAAACCCTGTCCATGCTGCATATGGATGAACCTGGAGCACATTATGCCGAGTGAAATAGGCCAGCCATCAAAGACAAATAACTGCATGATTCTACTTGTATCAGGTATCTCAAGAAGTCAGACTCCTACAGACAGTCCAGTTGTGGTGCCAAGGGCCTGGGGTGCATGGGTGAATGAGGACTTGTTCAGTAGGTAGAGTGGCAGTTTTATAAGATGCAAGCATCCCAGAGATCTGCTGTACACCGAACATGAATATAGTTAACATTACTGAACTTGAAATTGGCTAGCCTGGTCAATTTTCTGCTCTGTATTTGCTAACATAGTTTTCAAAGAAAATTTAAAAAATGAATACTAAAGAGAGATATACCATGTACTCTTTTCGAACCCAGTTTTCACAAGTGGAGAGCTTGCAAGACCATAGTTTTGTTTATCTCTGTTAATCTCATCGTTGTCTTTTGTGACTAAGAAACCAAGGTACAGAATATTCCCATCATGACAAGGCTCCCTCATGTAGCTCTTTTATAGCCACACCCACTTCCCTCCCATCACCACCTCCTCTTTAGCTACTGGCAGCCATTAATCTCTTCTATATTTCTATAATTTTATCATTACAAGAATGTAAGATCAGTGGAAGCAGTCCATAATCCTTTTGGGATTGACTTTTTTTCCACTTAACATAATTCTCTGGCAGCTTCATCCCAGTTGCTGAGTGTATCAATTATTTGTTCCTTTTTATTGCTGAGTGGTGGCCCATGGTATACATGTGTCCCGGTTTGTTATAGCCACTCAGCAGTTGAAGGGCCTCTGTGTTTACATTTTTTGGTGGCTGTGCACACAACAATTAGAGACATTTGTGTACAGGTTTTTGTGTGAGCGTAAGTCTTCATTTCTCTGGGATAAATGGTCAGGAATGCAATTGTTGGAGCCTAGGGTAGTTGCATGTTTAGTTATTTCAGAAACTGCACAAAGGTTTCCCAAGGCAGCTGTGTCATTTTTACATTCTCAATATATGAACCATCCAATTTCTCTGCATCCTCACCAGGCTTTGCTGTTGTCGAAACTCTTAAGATTTCAGCTTTTCTGCTAGGTGTAGAGTAACATAGCATGGTAGGCTTAATGTGCACTTCCCTAGTAGCTAATGCTACGGAGCATCTTTCCTTGTGCGTGTGTTATCGGCAAGTCTTCTTCACTGTACCTTTTTTGCAGATCGAATTGTTTGTTTCTGTTATTGTTAAGTTTGATGTATGTAGGGGTTTGTGGTGATAGCCCCTGTTTCATTCCTGATACTGGTAGTGTGGGTCTTATGTCTTTCTTTTTGTCAGTCATGCTAGAGGTTTGACATTTTTAATGATCTTATTAAAGAACCAGCCCCTTTTTTCATTGATTTCATGTCCTGCTTTCTTTTTTCAATCTCATTGATTTCTTGTCTTTACTCTTTCTCCTCGTTGATTTAAGGCCTTTTTTGAAATTCTTGGAATGGAATAAGGTTTGAGGCTTTACTTCTTTCTAATACAAGGATTTAGTGCCTTCAGTTTCTCTCTCTGCACTGATTCAGCCAATTTTCACGAAGTTTCCATTCCATTCTTTTTATCTTCTACTTCTTACTTTCTATTTCTTTACTGAGACTTTGTTTTTTTTAAATTTTGTTTTAAGCCTATTTCTAATCACTTGTTGAAGCATGTTTAATGTGACTCTTTTAAATCTTTTTTAGTCTTTATAGCTTCTGCTGTTTCAGTGTGCCATCTCTTGATTGATTGGAATTGGAGATCTTCCCAGTGCTTGGTATAATGAGTGATATCATTTGAGCCCGGTATATTGTCAGTATTATGTCACGACTCTCTGAGTCTTGTTTGAATCTTCTCTTTCAGTTTGCTTCCTCTCACACTCCTAGGACTGGTATTGTGACGTGCTACCTCATCAGTGCCAGGTGGCAGTGGCAGCGCCAAGTTGACATTGAAGTTAAGGTTCCCCATATGGCCTCTCTTGACAGACAAGGAGCTCCATCCCTTTGAATGTTAAATTCAAAGGGATGGAGCTCCTTGTTACTGCTGTTGGGGCCAGGAGTCCTGGATCCTCACCAGAGTGACAGCTTCCTGGCAGCGAGAAGCGGACGGATGTCCTGATTACACCACCTACGTGTCTCCACTGACATCATCAGGGTGGAGGTGGGCTCATCTCTGGGCTGTGGAAAAGCGCTGTAGCACTAAGGGCTGAATTCCGGGATCTCATCTCTGGTCTAAACTCAGCCCACCTACCAAATTATTAGAGGAAAATTTCTCTTAACTAGATTAGCTGCTCTCCCATTAGAAAGCGAGGTGAGTAACACTTTCCAATAAGAGGGCTACATTTAATCCTGGCTTTTGCTTGTTGTACAGGTATTAGAGGTCAAATGGGAATGTGACATAATGGTTAAGGAGAAGCAGTATAGTGCGACCAAGTGTTCAGTTCTCCTTTTGTCTAAAACCTTCTTTGCCTAAGTTACTGCATATTGGCCGTGCCCTGAATCCCCAGTGCTATTCAAGGTCAAATCTTCTGTGGTCTTCCCAGCCACCTCTTACCTGTATCACTTTATTCTCCAAAGGCCAAGTTCCCCTTATGTCTAAAATGTCACTGCCAGTAGAGAGACTTCTGTAGCATGGTTCCCTCGTCCTGCCTAACCTAAAACACTGAAAATCTAATCCTGACTACAGCATTCCTATCCCTTTGAAAACATTCCACATCCAAATTCTCAGAAACATCTTTGATTCCTCCCCATTCTGTAGCCTCACACATCCATTTGAGGGCCATCTCATCCTTGACTCAGTTCTCATTCTGCTCTTTGACTTTCAGTGTTCATCTCTAGACTTTTCTAGAATTAATGTCTTCATAGAAGCTTAGGGTTTTTCACACTCTTTGAAGACTGGAGGTCTTTGTGTCCCCGAAATTCCAAACTTGGGCCTTATGTTGAGATTCTGAAATGGGCACACTCAACAACTCTAACATTACTTCCCTTTCTAGGTTGTGTAACCTCTGTGAGTATGGACCGTAGGGCATAGCTGCCCTGGTGTGAATCCTGGCTCTGCTTGGAGACCTTGAATAATATACTGACTCTCTCTGAGCCTCTGTTATTTAGTCTGTATGGTGGGGATAATGATGGCACCTCTCTCAGAGGGATTTAGTTGGGATTAAATGAGTGAATACAGTTTAACTGCATAGAACTTCCTTGGCAAATAGTCCTACTAGAATGCTGTCTACTAATGTCATTGTTAATATTTATGTTTTCTTAGAAGTTGTTGAAGGTCCTAGTATTCTACGTTAGTATACAATATAAAGATACAGGACAGTGTGGCAGTTTTAGTGAGCAGGAGCACTTATGAAAAAGACCAGTTGAAAAATAAATAGATAAAAAGGCTAGTTAAGGGGAGAAAGAATAAAAAATGTCCAAAGTGATGAAAAAGAAAAGTGAAAAATATAGCAAAGGCAAGTTAAGCCACATACACTTCACAATGCCCAGAAGCATCTCTATATTACTGCATAATATCACTGTCCCTAAAGGTGACCCTTTTCTTCATCAGCTCAAGATTTCCATCAAAGGTAGTGAACAGAGATTTAATAATTTAAGTGCTAAGTCTTCCCTGGGATAGATGGTGAGACTGAATTGGCTCAGTGCACTCTCATCAGAATCATGTCAGTAGCAAGGTAACCAGATTATCACCTTGGCAAGAAGATTGCTCTCATTTAGGAAATGACTTTTTCTATTGAGAATTTAAGGCATTTGTAGCAACTTTTCTTTTATTACATATGTCACATTCAGGTCACCTTTTTTAAAGCTTAACATTTTTCATTGGGGGTAATTGACATAGAACATGAGTCTAGGCATACAGCATGATATTCAATATCTGTGTATGTTACAGAATGCTCACAATGGTTAAGTCTAGTTAGCATCCGTCACTACACTTAGTAGACTTTTTTTCTTCTGATGAGGACTTTTATGATTCATCCTCTTTAAAAAACAAAAAAAATAATTCTCTTGGCAACTTTCAAATATATGTATTATATGTATAGTGTTATTACCTACAGTCACCATGCTGTACATTACACCCCAGGCCTTACATATTTTATAACTGGAAGTTTGTACCTTCGGCCCCCTTCACCCATTTCACCTATCCCCACCTGTCCTCTGGCAACCACCAGTCTGCTTTCTCTGTCTTTGAGTTCAGTTCACTTTTTTAAGCAGAGGGGAGCTTCACCTGTTTGTTTTTTCTTTGAGAACTAGGAACTTATGTACAAGAATAAAATGTGGCTCCACACTAAGACTTGTTAGATCAGGAGGAAGAAAAGAGAATCACAAGAGGATAATTTGGATATGCATCGGTCAGGCTATATCCAGTGCTTTACAGCTGACACCTTATTTTCCCATTTTATACAGTGGTTTCACATGACATAATCTAGATCCTTAGAAACAGGCCTATGTGGCAAGGCATTTATCATGAAACCCATTTTATAGATTAAATGGAGATTTAAAATGTGATTTCTCCAAATTCACTGAGCCCAGGACTTGACTGATCTCGGACTCAAACCCAGGTTTTCCTCTTTGCAGTGGGAAATGGGGAGGAAGGCAGTACTAGAGAAAATGCCCATGGTGTTTGAGGTGCTGGTTCAGTATTGTAACTCTCCTTCTACACTCTCATCTCCTGGTCTTTGAAATATTGATTTGTTCATTGTTTATGAGCATCGTCCTGGAGCATCCTAGAGACTCCTTGTGAATGTAAATGTGATACCATGGAAATCATTTTCTGAGCTACAGAGATAGTGACTAAAACAGGGTCATCTTGATAACTGTCTACCCTTAATCTAGACTGTGGAGGTTGTTCTTTTTGCCTCCCACTCCCAGTAAAAAAATTCAACAAGAAATAATCCGACTAAATCAGCTCCTGGATGGAGTCACTGCCATTGCAGTTAGAAATATTAAGACTCCTTCCTAATCTAACCATCTCTAAATGTCTCTCCAGTCTTGTGTTTAAATCTTTCATTAAATCTTTCAGTTCATTATCCAAAATCTGCCTAATTCCCAACAGACTCTCCCTAAAGACACAGTATAACCGGATGTTTCCAAAGTCTCTCATTCCTTGTTGGCAAGATATGAATGGTCTTTAAATGATCTGCATGCTTCAGTGAGTCAGTAATTGCTTCAGTTTTTCGCTTTGTTCTTTCTACCTGCACCCAAAGGACAAAAGACCTACATTTTATGACCTTTCAAATTAATTTAAATTAGTTTCAGCAGGAGTGAATAATTTATTATAGTAGTAAAAGGAAGGAACCATGTAGTGACTTTTCTTCAGGAAAGTACTTCAAAATTTCAAAGAGTAGCCCTATTCATAGAGAAATTATGCATATGGCATAGGGCTGGCTCTGTCACTGGAAGTACAGCATTTGTTTTCAGATAGGAGCCCATAGAGCTTGAAGAAACTGAGTAAGCATGAATTTATAATATCTTTGGTATTTATAGTAAGTGAGGCAAGTTCATGCTGATGTTTGATATATCAGTTTCGAATGATACTAGAAAAATGTCATACTCGGGAGAAATAATGAGATTTGGGGAAAATTTTCATATAGTATATATAATGTATCTGGATGATTAGAAATAATTACATTTATATGTGAAAAGATAGGGAATATCTCATTACTTAAGGAAAATAGTTCTATCAGTGTACATGACATTTAAGAAGCATAGTTGTACAGAACTTTTTTAAACTTCAACCTAACATCTCTGTTTGCTTTTACCTCAGGCCATCACCCAATTATTAATATTCAAGAGACCCAAAATCTGGCTCAAAATGCCTGACCCCTGAAATCAAAGAAATGAAGAGGGAGGAAATATGGTTAAACAAAATCGAGACTGATTAGCAAACATAATTTAGAGCTTGCCATCCCTGCCTGCAAATTAGACACTTAGCTTTTGTTCCCATATACTTTGTAAAGTCTCTTACCTTGATCTTTCATCAAAAAGTTTAACATCCTCTATTTAAATAAAAGGAAATTCTATCAACCAATGAGCATGGATCGCCCTACTCAGGTGAAAATGACTCCCGGAGGGGAAACTGAAGGAGCTCTTGGCTCTCTTTGTAGCTTCCTGTGAATCTTTAATTATTTCAAAGTGAAAACAGTTTAAGAAATTACTGCAGTCAAGTTACCAATGTGTAACAGGTCAGAAAAATATTTCATGTAGAACACTCAATGTTTTAATATTATGCTCATGTACCTTCACAGATGGAAGAGGCAGATGTAATATGAGAATGTATTTCATTTTCTAGAAAAATGCTATATGTAAATTTAGTAAATAGTACAATCAACAAAGAAGACAATCAAACCTCAATGAAAGGTTCATCTACTGTAATTAAATTTTGCTATTTCGAGGAAATGGTATAATCAATGTGCATTGCTTGATTTGGTCCTTGAATAATGTAATATTTTATTTGGTTTTCTCTTACAGATGACTTGTTTAAAGTTCACAAGCTTAAGCCAAATCTGAAGTGGCGACAGGCTTTTGACAGCTACTTAAAAACTCTGCCACCATACTACTTATTAGTATGTATTCAAGTGTATATATGTATTCACTATATCACTGATGATTCTTGTTACAAGAAATGTCAATGAACCAAAACTTTTGCCTCTGATATTATAGTTATTTTTTTATTCTGTTATAAACATGTGTGTCATTGTTGTCTTCTTAAATGATGTGTAAGAGCTTAGAGATGACATGGCAGAACAACAGAGAACTATTTTCTTTATTTTCTTTAACTGCCATGATTATTTTTGCATCTGTTTTTCTCTTATTCATACTAACCTTATGAAATTGTAATTTTGGAATTTAAGAAAAACAGGTCTAGATTCATGGATTCTATCCACTTCCCTTTTTCACTCTAGAAATTCTAAATACAGAGTTTCCCTCTGAAAAAAAAAATTCTGGAGATATTGTATTTACTTATTGACTGTTAAATGTGTCCTAGCCCTAGCACAAAGCAGAGACACTGGTGCCTCTCAAACAGTAAAACAAAAATCACTCAGCCTCATTTTGGTTTTTACAATTTGAGGAAAGTATTCATCATCATGGTAAACTGGCCATGATTTGAACTGGCCATACAATGTAAATCAAGATGAGCAAAATCATTTCAGAGGTGGATGTAGTAAACTTGAAGTTTCTAGAGATGAAAAGGCAGAATCTTAAATGGTACAGTGGCATCACTGGGAGGAGAAATTGGAGTGTGTTAGTGTTTACTATGGCAGGCATGGGAGGGGAGGGCAGAATCCAATGCAATGTGAAACCATTTTATGACTTGGCAATTAAGACCGAAAGCAATTTACCTGTTTGAATTTGCTGTTACTTGCTCTTCTGATCCCATTCTCTTCTGCTTTTTTTTACTTTCTGCTCCTTACTTCTCTGCTATTTTCATTGCCACTTTTTACTGTTCCATGTTTGGTTTTATGTGCAGCGCCTTGACTTCTAAGAAATGAATCATGTCCCTTTGCCCCCTTATAACTGAACTTTGAGTATTTTAAGATTTATTCTATTCTTACTGTTGTGTATTTTGTTTCCTTATAGCCATTAAAGAAAGCACTAAGGATGATGGGAGCTCCAAATCTGATATCAGATAATTTAGATTGTGGACTTAGTTACAGTGTTATCTCTTACCTTAAAAAACTCAGCCAACAGGTAGTATTGGTAAAAACAAACAAACAAAAATCCTTTGCCCTCAGAAGTGCATTTCCTTATTCTTTAGTGTAATTGTAATTTTCCAATTAAATGTGTATATATTTCGACACTTTCTGGATTAGTGATAATGTGGTTCGCTGTGGCTTCTAGCTTCACCATTAAACTGCAGTTAAGGGTCTGTTAGTATCACTTGATGCTGTGCCATTACTTCCTTCACTGGCCAGTTTGTCCTGCCCACAAGCTGGTTGCTATTTTGTGGCCTAAGAGGGGCAGAGGCTTAATAGAATTTTCTCCTGGGTCACATTTTGTCTGTCCTCTATGTAGTTTCTCTTCAATCACATTGGGCTAGAGCACCCCCTTTTATAGGTCAGCACACAGAGGCATGATGTGATTACATGACTTGCCTGAAATTCGTTTTTAGGCAAGAAATATCCATGTGCTCTTTCTTGGAGAGGGGGAGATGAGACCAGTGTTCCTCAAACTGGAGGGTGGCAGGACCCCCAGGGGACCTGAAGAGTGGAAATCAACCTCCTCTCTTCTGGCCCTCCATCTGTTCCCCCATACCTCATTCACCATTATTCACCTTATCCCTTACCTGCCCCTCTCTATTAGTGCCTCATCCTCCACTCACCCCTACTTATCATACTTCTCACCTCTACCTAGCCCATTCTTGCAGGATGGAAATGTTTGAGAACTACTGAGTTAGAGCTTTACGGCCTTACAACCGTGTTATGTTATATGACCAATTAATACAGCAGTTTTATTTACTTTCTTCTACTGCACGGATAGCTTCCCCAGTAGGGAACAGCAGTAGCATTTGCACTGACTGTAATGCTTTATGTTGAATATGGTTGGAAGTTGGGCCTTAAGAAAATAGAGTAGTAAGCAAAACAAAAAGTGTCAGATTTCACTAAAGAACTCCACAGTTTGGAATGTTGACACAGCTTGCTAGGACCTGGCAAAACCTTAAAGTATGGTCTGGAGTTTACCAACTCCTACCAATCCAGTGTGCTCATAAGTTAAAAAGAAAGTAAAGGCAGACTCACAATTCTGATCTACCAACCCCCTTTTCTCTCTGTTAATAGATTTTTGTTGTTAATGTTTTGTTTTGGTTATTGATTATCTATTGACTTTTTTTCTTTGATGTTTACCATAGGCCTTTAAGGCTGTGTCAGCAGGGTATGGCTACAAGGAAGAATAGTGAACAAAGTTGAAACTCATGCAAGTTCTGGGACCTTCTGGGACACATTGCTTGTGTAGTTTTACAAATGAGCTTTCAGAACCATTTAAGGGAACATTTCCTTCATTTGCTCTTAGCCTTTATTTCATTACTCAACTTTTTAAAATAATAATAAAATGTGTGTAATTACAATAATTAGGGAAATTGATGAATTCCTCTCACCAAACCATAAGAAATTCAAAATTACTTTGAGTTTACTGGACATGGCTGGAATTCCATCTTTTAAAGGAAAAGAAAAGATCATTACTAATTTATAATAGCTCTCATTACTAATTTAATTACTAATTGAATAACTTGATGTCACCAGTGTTCCTTGAGCCATCTCAGATGTTTGTAAATTCCAAAATATGCCCTGTATTGCTACAATATACTCTCAAGTAATATTTATCAATATGATATAGTGATATATCAATGGTATATCAATATGATATACTGAGAATATATTACAAATCAGTTATTCATAATATCTGTTAAATTAAGCACTATCTTCCATGACTTTTTTTTTTTGGATGGTCTAATAGTAGAAGTAAGCCTCTTAGTTTTTTTTTTCATATGTAGTACCTATCTATGCAATGTGGATTTTAGCACTAGTTTACATCTATAAAAATAATCTTAAACCTTGATGCTAAATGGAAAAAAAACCTTTCTGTCTGACTCTGAAATGAATATGTTGATATAGACTTGATTTTACAGTAACAAAATGTGATTTAAAATATCTGTAAATATACCTCCTCTCCATGGTTTCCATTCTGTTCATGATTTAAGAATAATTTTAGCTTGAGACAAGAGAAATTTGTAGCAAGTTATTGACCTTTCCAGCCCCCTCTCTCTGTTCTCTGTGGTAGTGCAGAGAAGCACAGGAAAATGTTTAATTACCCGTTTTTCTGTGATTTGCAATTACAAATTGTTCTGTGGGGTTCTGGAAGTATTATCTTTCTTAAGTAGTAAAAATAACACTGATAATGTAGATCTTTCCATAACATGCTATGTACTTTCATTTTAGACCAAACTAGAGTCAGAACGAATACTAGCATCTGTGGGGAAGAAACCTCCCCAGGAAACTGGAATCAAAGTGAAAAATCATTCTGGAGGTGGTGTGTCCTTGACCCATAGTAAAACTTTTAGAAAATTATTGAAAGAAATCATAGGGGAAACAGTACCAAGACTCCCAGAACTGCATACCAAAGAATTTGCTGGCTTCCAAGTAGGACTCTTAAACAAGGTAAACTGTGACATAGTTTTATTTGTTTAAACTTGTCGAGTACAGTTCTATGTCCTATGACTTTAGTTTTGAAATCATTGCAATCCTGTTTTGGAGTTCATAGTTATTAATGAACCGGTTTAGGAATTATCCTGTCAGTGGATGCCAATATGGAATTAAATGCACAAGGTATGTTTAGAGGTTAATGTCTATGAATGATAAAGCGGGGAGGGAACAGGAGCAGGCAGGGAGAGCCTTCACATCACACTGCTAAAATAGTACCAGTGAGCAGAGGGGAAGGAAGGAGAGGCGAGGGTATAAGGAGCCTCAGACAGTGGTATATTTTCTAGAAAGTCCTGACCAATCCCACGGCAGCCCGGGCCCCCACATTTCCATAGAGGAGGCCCACGTTGGACAGAAGGGGCCAGGCCCCAACACCCCGTGGTTCTCGGATCCAGTGCCACAGTAGATCCCTAAGATCCTGCAGTGGAGGCTCTTGGCTGACTGCACTCCTTGCAGGATGAACCTTTGCCAGCTGGAGGGAGATCCCAGCGTGACGGGAGATGCATCCATGTCCATGGCAGCCGGAGGAAGGGATCTAGATGGCCGGCAGTGGCCTCAGGAATAGTCTCAGGGGTTGATGTTTGAAACAACATACTTGACAATGGATATTCCCCGTGGCTTTATGCTTTGTGAGTAAATTAGAGTTCAGAACAAGACCAGGAAGACAAATTTTCCACCGGGAAAGGCCTACTGCAGTCAGTTGGAGATAGCTCTCTTCGCTATGATTTCAAGAGGGTTAAGAATTCAGTTTCGATGTTAAAAGCCTCTGGAGTAACTGAAATCCTTTGTTTCATTTTAAATAGGATTTAAAACCTCAAACATACAGAAATGCTTACGATATTC